>ONZH01028099.1:0-64868 GCA_900303285.1 Rhinella marina | reverse complement strand
CTCAGATCGGAACACCACGGAAGCACTACGGTGTGTTTCCGTGGTGATTTTGGCTGTGCCTCCACACCGCAAAAAAGTAGCGCATGCACTACTTTTTGCAGTGCTGACCGTCCATTCAAATGAATTGGTCCGAGATCCGCATGCGGCGGCCCCAATGTCAGTGCCCGTGTGTCGTGGACCGCAAATTGCGTGTGCATAAGCGCTAACAGACACAGAGATACTAATTAAGTTTGATAGATGTGAGTGAACGTCTTGAAGTTCATTTAGTGTCCAATTTCTCATTAAAAATATGATTTGTGGCCAAATTAATTCTATATGAATCAAAAATGTTTTAATTGGCCTGAAAATTAGAATATGACACTCTGACGTCTCTTGGGACGCAGATTTTTTTAATATTCTCTTTTTATATTTTTTTATATAAGTGTTGGCTCTCTCTCCCCCCAATTAAGCTTTTGAATGCAATGACAACTATTAATAGCAATTAATGTCCGAGTGATGCTGGCATATATAACTATGGGCAATGCATGGTTCATAGTGTTAACACGCAGTATATTTAAAAACATACCGCCATTGCATTTGATATGCTTTTTAATATTAGAAATCTTCCAAAAATTGTCCCTTATTCGGGGCAAGTGGTGGTTAAACACACACAGTGTTATTGGAACAAAAAAAACAAAAAAAACAGTGGCTTGGTAAGACTAAACATCCAAAAATTCTGCTTTAACAGGGCAGATCCATGCCCCTGTACATGCACATACATAAATATCTTGTGAAACAGAGGCTTTTTCGCACAAACATTCACAAATTATGCATCTGTAGGAGCAGAATGCCTGTCTTTATTTATACACACACAAGTGTTAATTGTCAGAAGAAAACTAAAGTTAAACTATACTTTAAGAATTAATCCTTTTATTTGAGAGCATGAGCACTACAGTATGGACGTGGATAGGTTAAGTTGTGTAAAGGCAATAATTGGCAGCAATAGTAGCGCCAGCAGTAGTAGCACAGCATGGACCAAACTAGGCAGTAGATTTGTTTTGCAGCTGTTTTGGGGTAGTATTAGTATTAGTAGTAGTAGTAGCTGTGTAGGGGTAATGGAAGTGGCAGTCAGGGGATTAGCAGTGAAGAGTAGCAGCTGTGTTGTGGTAGTGATGGAGATGGTGATAAATAGCCACTATTAGCAATGACAGATCTATTCATTGGCCTCAACCAGAGATGTCTAAAGTGATGTTTTGTACACTGGAGTAGGACAACTTTTTCTGTCTCTCCGAGATGACATTGGAGGCTGGACAAGACAGTACAAAAAGAGTAAAATGGGCCAGTTCCAGCTACTATTCCAATCCGCTTGCTCAGAGGTCCGTGGGGTTAAGGAACAAGGAATGCACCAGGGAAAGGCCAGAGTCCAGGTAGGACTGAGTCTGGTTTTTCAGCTGGTATGCCTTTGTTTGCTAATTTGCATCAGCCTGACAAGTGATTTGGCTCCTTTTTGGCAACACAAAAACATTCCCCATTTTGCAGACAAATGTATGTATAGTTCAAAATGAATCTGATTAGTTTAAAATTGATTCCAACATCTCTAATGTGTAGTATGCGTTATTTCTTAATTTTTTTAACCCCTACTTATTGGAAGGATATTATAGGGGTTTTCTGGGATTTTACTAATGATGACCTATCCTCAGAATAGGTCATCAGTATTTGAGCTGTGAGGGTCCGACACCCGGGACCCCCGTTGATCAGCTGTTTGAGAAGGCACCGGCACTCCTGTGAGCGCCACGGCCTTCTCTTAGCTTTTCCTAGGACAGTGACATCATGTTCATTGGTCACGTGGCCTAGGAGCAGCTCAGCCTCATTCAAAATCAAGTGAATGGGGCTAAGCACAATACCAAGCACAGTCGCTGTACAATGTACGGTGCTGTCCTTGGTGAGTGGTGAGAAGGGGGCGGCGCTCACAGACACTGCCTGTCTCCTCCTACAGCTGCTCAGCGGGGGTGTTGGATGTCAGACCCCCACCGATCTAATATTGATGACCCATCCTGACCATAAGTGATCAATATAGGAGAGCCCGGAGAACCCCTTTAAGTTTTCTAAACTACCCTATTGTGTGGCATATTAGAGAATGCATTTATCTTTGTTTTGATATTATTATTATTGTTATTATTATAACTATTATTACAATAAAAAAACTGGAATACTGTAACGCCTCCCGGGGGTCCCAGGCGGCGCACGCGTACTTACCGCTGCGGCCGGCGTTCTCGCTCTTTGCTGCCGTGATGTTTGTTGCTTGGTCAGTGTGAAGTCTTGTTCTCTTTTGCCCTGGGCTCCAGGTGCTGCATTTTATTAGGTCAGCTCCTTAATTGGTTCCTCCCCTTTCCTCCTGTCTGAAACTATATAAGTCCTCCTTGGACACTTACTCCTTGCCTGAGCGTTATAAGTCATCCTGACTTGCGAAGGTTCCCGTATTGCCTTAGTCCTGCTGTAGTGTGAACACCGCTCTAGTCCTGCTATAGAGTGAACACCGCTCTAGTCCAGCTGAAGTGTGAACACCGCTCTAGTCCTGCTGAAGTGTGAACACCGCTCTAGTCCTGCTGAAGTGTGAACACCGCTCTAGTCCTGCTGAAGCGAGAACACCGCCCCAGTCCTGCTGCAGCGCGAACATTGCCCTAGTCCTGCTGTTGTGTGAACACTACTATCCAGTACCTGGCTTCCGTTCCTGGCTCCTGTTCGTGGTTCCTGTTCCTGATTCCCGCCCCTGGCTGATCCTCTCCGGTCTGCTTCCAGTGCATTGCTGACTCCAGTCTCCTCCCCTGGTGTGTGTCTGTCCTGCATATCTGTCTCTCTGGTGTTTTGCACCTTAGTACTCTGTCCGTCTGGCCAGCTGTCACGAGTATTGTCTCACCCCAAGAGGTAGCGACCTGGTGTACCTCCTCGGGAAAGCCTATCCCCACCATCAGGGGTACTGTGAAGAACGGGAGGTACACTTAGACAACGCCCTTAGGGGAAGACATTCTAGTGACACAGTGGATCCACATCCACTGATCTTGACAAATACAATGCTAACAAATCTGTATGTATCTGTATGTATAAAAGAGAACAGAAAATACCTGGTTTTCATATGACTCCTTTATGTATCTGCAATGCTGATCCCATTGCTTGTTTACCTTCAACAACTGTAACATAAAAATAATTATTTCAATTCAAATTTACATTGGCTATGCATCTTTAAAATATAATTTAGTAAATTTTGATAAAATGACGATTAACGGTCTTGATTGCTTGATTGCCCTTTCAACACCAATAGTTTTGTGATTAGTCAGATTTGATCTAGCCTCATCAGGTATCTATTGTACATTAAAGCCAAAAAGCCACAAGTATAAACCATTCCTCTCTGATTGGTGACGCACCTTCTAGTGACAGCTGTATGCAATCATTATTTTAATAGTTTATTCTATGGCTGTGTAAAAAGCATGATTATTTGAAGCTCAGACAAACAGAGCTCATATTGTCACGACAGGGAAACAAGGGATAGTGTGCCCTGTCTGAACCCCACCTCTTTCCCTGCCTACTTACAGTAGATGCCCTAGGCGACAAAACCGTAACTTGGAGACAGTCCCTATGCTGAGTACGTGCACAGGGAAGGGAAGGGAACACAGGGAAAGAAGAACACAGACAGAAACAAACACAACAGCAGAATCGTCAGCAAGCCAAGTCAAGAACAGGAGGTCACGTCAAATACCGAGGGGAATCACAAAGCGTAGTCTAAGTCCAAAGCCAAAATCCAATACACCAATAATCCAACAGCAAGGTCCAACACACAGCACTGATCTCAGAAGACTAATCACAGGCATCTGAGTGAGGCAGTTGCCATCTTTAAATAGCCCGCCCAGGATCATGTGATGTGGCCAGCATCACATGACCTGAGGCGGAGCAAGCTGTCCAAACAATATGTAAAGTAGCCATGTGGTGTGATCAGCACCACATGGCTAAACCCAAACAGAGAATTAACTCATGAAGTGCTGGCTGACAAGACCAGCACTTCAATTCCCTATTGCTCGTCTCTAGGGGGCGGAGAGGTCCGGCGACGTCGTGCAGAGGGAGCACGACGCCGACCTCGCGTGACAGTACCCCCCATTCACGAGGGGCCACCGGACCCTTACCAGCGGGAGCAGGCTTATCGGGATGCTGCAGATGGAACTTTCGGATGAGCGAGTCTGCATGCATCCTGGTCAACGGTACCCAAGACCTGTCCTCAGGACCGAACCCCTTCCAATGTACGAGGTACTGGAAGGAATTCCGGACCCTTCTCACATCCACAATTCTGGCAATCTCATGCTCCATTTGTCCTGCTACCTCAACCGGAGGCGGAGACTGTTCCTCAGGACCAACGGGAGCAACATAACGTTTGAGCAAAGACACATGAAAACATTATGAACACGAAGGGAGTCGGGTAAACATAACCTAAAAGAAACCGGATTGATCACCTTGGTGATCCTGTAAGGACCAATGAAGCGAGGTGCAAACTTGTAGGATGGTACCCTCATGTTGAGATTTTTAGTCGATAACCATACCTTATCCCCAACCTTAAAATTCACACCCTTAGAACGTTTTCTATCAGCCTTAGCTTTTTGAACTCCTTGGGCCTTTTCCAGGTTTGACTGAACCTGTGCCCAAACTGTGCACAGTTCTTGAGAAAAATCATTGACATCTGGGACAACCGACGCAGATGGGGAAAAGGAGCTAAAGCGTGGATGAAAACCCATATTGCAGAAAAACGGCGACATCCCAGAGGATGAATTAACACGATTATTAATTGCAAATTCAGCCAGAGACAGGAATCTGGCCCACACATGTTGGTTATCAGAAACATAACATCTAAGATATTGCTCAACGGATTGGTTAAGACGTTCAGTCTGACCATTGGTCTCCGGATGAAAGGCTGATGAAAAGGACAAAGAGATACCAATCTTATTACAGAACGCCCTCCAGAACCTAGACACAAACTGTACTCCCCTATCAGAAACGATATTCTCAGGAACACCATGCAGTTTGACAATATTATCAATGAACACGGACGCCAAGACCTTCGCAGAGGGTAATTTACACAAAGGAATAAAATGACACATTTTGCTGAATCTGTCAA
Organism: Rhinella marina; assembly: GCA_900303285.1. Taxonomy (NCBI): domain Eukaryota; kingdom Metazoa; phylum Chordata; class Amphibia; order Anura; family Bufonidae; genus Rhinella; species Rhinella marina. The sequence continues at coordinate 59,731 of ONZH01028099.1, read as the reverse complement.
CCACCATAAATATCACGGTTTTACCCTCAGAGCACGGCAAGTCCGTGATAAAGTCCATGGACAGATGTGACCAAGGTCTACTAGGTATGGGTAAAGGATGTAACTCACCCATAGGTCGTGTCTTGGAATTCTTGGACCTGGCACAAATGTTACACGCAGTTACAAAAGCCTGAACATCTCTGGAGATTGACGGCCACCAATACTGCCTAGAGACCAACTCCTTGGTGGCACTGATGCCAGGATGTCCACACAAAACAGAATTATGGCACTCACCCAGCAGTCGCAACCGCAAATGAGCCGGCACAAACAATTTGTCATTGGGGGTACCAATGGGAGCAAGATGTTGTCCTGCCGAGATTTCAGAAGCGAGGTCAGATGAGGTAGCGGCCACAATGATATCAGCTGGCAGGATGGGCTCAGGAGGGACGTCAGGAGGCTGATACGCCTGGAAACTTCGGGATAAGGCATCGGCCTTAACGTTCTTGCTCCCGGGTCTGAAGGTAACACAAAAATCAAAACGAGTAAAGAACAAAGCCCACCTCGCCTGTCTAGGATTCAATCGCTTAGCCGATTCTAGAAACATTAAATTCTTATGATCCGTGAGGACCGTAATGCGGTGAAATGCCCCTTCTAAAAATGACGCCATTCCTCAAATGCCCACTTGATTGCAAGTAACTCCCTATTCCCAATATCATAATTCCTCTCGCAGGAGAGAACTTGCGGGAGAAGAAGGCGCATGGCATAAGATTAGTTAAGGTGGAAGACCCCTGGGACAGTACAGCCCCCACACCATCCTCAGACGCATCCACCTCAACTACAAAAGGCTTACTTTGATCAGGCTGGACCAACACAGGAGCATTAATAAAACACTGCTTTAACCTTTCAAAGGCCTCAATTGCTGCAGGGGGCCAATTGACCAGATCAGCCCCCTTGCGAGTCAAATCCGTAATGGGTTTTGGCTACCACTGAAAAATTTTTGACAAATTTACGATAAAAGTTAGCAAACCCCAGAAATCGCTGGAGCGCCTTTAAAGAGGAAGGTCGCACCCAATCCACAATGGCCTGTACTTTAACTGGGTCCATTTTGAAAGAAAAAGGGGTGAGAATGTATCCCAAAAAGGCCACTTCCTGAACACCAAAGGTACACTTTTCCCCTTTAACAAACAACTTGTTTTCAACGCAACACCTCCAGCACTTGCCTGGTGTGAGATACGTGACTCTCCCAGTCTGCAGAAAAAATCAGGATGTCATCAATATAGACAATTACAAATTTCCCAATAAATGGTCTAAAAATGTCATTGACAAAGTTTTGGAAAGTTGCCGGAGCGTTACTTAACCCAAAAGGCATTACCAAGTACTCATAATGACCCTCCGGGGTATTAAACGCAGTTTTCCATTCGTCCCCCTCACGAATCCTGATTAGGTTGTATGCCCCCTTCAAATCCAGCTTGGTGAACCAACAGGCCCCCTGGACCTGATTCAGCAAGTCAGGAATAAGGGGCAACGGGTATCTGTTTTTAAACAGTGATTTTATTTGAGCTCCCTGTAATCGATACAGGGCCTCAATCCTCCATCCTTTTTACCAACAAAGAAAAAACCTGCCCCCATGGGAGAAACTGAAGGCCGGATGTGACCCTTGGCCAGACTCTCTTTGAGATAATCCTCATGGACTGACGTTCAGGAGTAGAAGAGATTATAAATGCGACCTTTGGGATATTTGGATCCCTCAATAAGGTCGATGGCGCAATCATATTGCCGGTGAGGAGGGAGGAACTCAGTCTCGGACATGGAAAACACGTCCGAAAAATCGCCAATATACTTGGGCAAGGAAAGAGACTCAGTGGTACCTCCCAACTGCAATACTGATCTACAACATTTGTCACAATTCATTCCCCATTTTTCCAATTCACCTACCGACCAGTTTGATCACAGGGTTGTGGTCCTGTAACCAAGGCAGACCTAAAACAAGGTCGGCAGGTAAATCCTTTAATACAAGGAAGGAGCAAGTCTCAGTATGGGTAACTCCTACAGTTAATACAACCTCAGGAGTACAAAACTCCACTCTCCATTATTCAATGGAGTGGAATCCAGTGCAATAATTTGAATTACCTCCCTTAAAGGAATTATAGGCACACCCACAGATTGCACAAAATCATAATCAATAAAATTAGCAGCAGAACCTGAATCCACAAATGCTTCACCGGATCTCTTGAATTGGTTATAAGAAATGGAAATAGGTAACAAGATTTTCTTTCTTACCACCGCAGGGGGTACCTTACTTCCAGGAACAGACCTTTTTGAGAGCAGAAGTCTCGGACACTGCTGGAGCCAGTGGTTCATCTCACCGCAGTAAAAACAGGCCCCTCTCAGGCGTCTCTGATCCCTCATAGTAACTCCCAACTGCATAGGCTCCTCCTGGACGTTGATAGGAGACGGGCTCTGAAGAGGAACTTCGGACAACACGGCAACTTGAGGGGCAACAGAACGTTCCTTTTGTCTCTCCCTAAACCGTCGGTCAAGTTTGATAACTAAGGTCATAGTCGCCTCTAAGGTGTCAGGAGTAGGATAACTAACTAGTAAATCCTTCAGATGGTCAGACAGTCCCACCCTAAACTGGCTTCTCAAGCAGGGTCATTCCATTTAGAGGACACACACCATTTTCTGAACTCAGCACAGTAATCCTCACTGACGGTTACCCTGCCGAATGTCTCTGAGCTGAGTTTCAGCTACAGCGGCCAAGTCAGGTTCTTCATATAAAAGACCTAGGGCCCGGAAAAAAGCCTCCACAGACAATAGACAAGGGGAGTCAGGTGGCAATGAGAAAGCCCACTCCTGCGGATCACCTTGCAGCAAGGAAATAATTATTCCTACCGCTGCTGCTCAGAACCCGAGGAGTGTGAGCGTAAACGGAAATATAATTTACAACTTTCCTTAAAGGAACGGAAAGTCCTTCGGTCCCCAGAAAACCGATCGGGCAATTTACATGGGGTTCAATATTGGGGTTTGGCATGGAGGGAACGACTGCGGGTGCAGTCCGCAGCTGCTCCTGATGTTGGAGTCTCCCGGCCAAATCCTGGATCATCTGAGCCATGTTACTCATCTGGTCCGTGAGTACTCGCAACGGCTCCATTAGGTATGGCCTGTGATTCTGTCACGACAGGGAAACAAGGGATAGTGTGCCCTGTCTGAACCCCACCTCTTTCCCTGCCTACTTACAGTAGATGCCCTAGGCGACAAAACCGTAACTTGGAGACAGTCCCTATGCTGAGTACGTGCACAGGGAAGGGAAGGGAACACAGGGAAAGAAGAACACAGACAGAAACAAACACAACAGCAGAATCGTCAGCAAGCCAAGTCAAGAACAGGAGGTCACGTCAAATACCGAGGGGAATCACAAAGCGTAGTCTAAGTCCAAAGCCAAAATCCAATACACCAATAATCCAACAGCAAGGTCCAACACACAGCACTGATCTCAGAAGACTAATCACAGGCATCTGAGTGAGGCAGTTGCCATCTTTAAATAGCCCGCCCAGGATCATGTGATGTGGCCAGCATCACATGACCTGAGGCGGAGCAAGCTGTCCAAACAATATGTAAAGTAGCCATGTGGTGTGATCAGCACCACATGGCTAAACCCAAACAGAGAATTAACTCATGAAGTGCTGGCTGACAAGACCAGCACTTCAATTCCCTATTGCTCGTCTCTAGGGGGCGGAGAGGTCCGGCGACGTCGTGCAGAGGGAGCACGACGCCGACCTCGCGTGACACATATTTAAAGATTTATTATGATGTTAACAAGCACATAATTTTAGATATTTAAGTTATATTATTGGAGTATCTTAAAGTAACACTAAATGAAGAACACAAGTAAACAGGAGATAAACCTGCCCACCAGTGGCGTACATAGAGAAGTAAGGGCCCCATAGCAAGGATCAAACCAGGCCTCCCACACAGGACAGAAGGGTTTCTGCCTAAACACTTTTCAATGACCCTTGGGCTTTTTTTCCACTGCTTCATTTGCTTTCAGTTGTTCCTTTAGAGGGTACAGTCCTGACCAAGTTTTGATGTTTGGTAGAAGAGGAGATAATCCCAACTAAGACTGTGCCCCCTCTTGCCCCATAGCAGTCGCATGGTCTGCCACGATGTTAGTTACTCCCCTGCTTGCCCACAGTCTGCAGGATTTTCTGCATGTTCCTGAAGCAAACAATCTACTATAAATCCTGCACACAGGATCTGTGACTAGGGAAATATATGATAGGGAGTAGGAGCTGAGGGAGAAAGTGGTGGGATATTATTTTATCATTCATACATTAATCTTTCTAACACAAGGTCCTAAGGTTGTAAATAGTGGCTGCAGGCTATGTCTAGGAACACTCTGTTTTCAGTATCAAATCTACTACTACTACTACAACAACAACCAATACTCTGTTAACCTCTGGAATAAAGATATCGCCAGCTAGCTGTGTATCTATTTGTAGTGAATGGGTTAAACATATTGGGCACTGCCTAGTCAAAAAGAGACCATTAAAAACAGACCATTAAAAAGGATATCAGAAATTCTAAATTTTATATTATAAAAGACGTAGACGTAATATTTCATAAAAATTCAATCGACATGTTAAAAAGGCAAAAAAAAAAAATGAATGAATACCTCTGCTTTCTGTTTTTCTAGGATCTGTATTGTATGTTCATATTCTTCTTTGGATACACTGTTTGATGTTTTAGTTTGCAATAAGTGCTGTTAATGAAAGAGACCAGATTAACATATTAAAGTCACAGTAACATCCACTATCTTTGTCATATACAGATCTGTGTTTTACTCTTCAGTAGAGATGAGCAAAGTTTTGAAAATTTCGATTTGGCTGCCTAACCGAATTTCACAAACAAATTCACTTGGTGCCGAATGTGTCACGAAGCACATTTCTTTGTAAGTAGCTGGAGCAATGATGGGGAACTATGATTGTACCGATGATGGGAAAGTTGATACATAAATTAAAATGAATCTGTCACCAAAAACAAGGCTAAACAGGGATGCAAAGTATGAGGAGAAAGGAGAATATCTTCAGATTTGTTAAGGCAGAATTTTTCAAGAGAAAACCCTCAGATGCTGATTCAAAGGCAATTGAGGCATCTTTGAGGTTAGGCTGAGTCATGCGGCTCCCTCTGCCTTCTGATCAGAGCCTTAGCAGTGAAATCACTGGGCTCTGATAGTTTACCATGACCACCTGGGGCCTGGTGAAGGTTCCCAGGCCTGTCATGGTAATCTGAGTGGCAGCATCCCATTCACCATAATACAGGGTGGGCCATTTATATGGATACACCTAAATAAAATGGGAATGGTTGGTGATATTAACTTCCTGGTTGTGGCACATTAGTATATGGGAGGGGGAAAACTTTTCAAGATGGGTGGAGACCATGGTGGCCATTTTGAAGTCGACCATTTTTAATCCAACTTTAGTTTTTTAAATGGGAAGAGGGTCATGTGACACATCAAACTTATTCAGAATTTCACAAGAAAACAATGGTGTGCTTGGTTTTAACGTAACTTTATTCTTTCATCAGTTATTTATAAGTTTCTGACCACTTATAAAATGTGTTCAAAGTGCTGCCCATTGTGTTGGATTGTCAATGCAACCCTCTTCTCCCACTCTTCACACACTGATAGCAACACCGCAGAAGAAATGCTAGCACAGGCTTCCAGTATCCATAGTTTCAGGTGCTGCACATCTTGTATCTTCACAGCATAGACAATTGCCTTCAGATGATCCCAAAGATAAAAGTCTAAGGGGGTCAGATCGGGAGACCTTGGGGGCCACCATTGTTTTTCTTGTGATAATTCTCAATAAGTTTGATGTGTCACATGACCCTCTTCCCATTGAAAAAACTAAAGTTGGATCCAAAAGTTTCCCCCCTCCCATATACTAATGTGCTACAAACAGGAAGTTAATATCACCAACCATTCCCATTTTATATATTTAGGTGTATCCATATAAATGTCCCACCCTGTAGATTTCTAGTATGGTGACTGGGACAAGGGATCAAAAGATCCCAGATTCTAGTCCCCTAAAGGGGCTAAAAATGATTGTGCAAAAATGTTTAAATAAAAAAAAAATCATAAAAATATTATAAAAGTTGTAATTACCCCTTTTCCCAATTTTACTTATTAAAATATATAAATAAAAAAATAAATAAGTATTGCCACATCTGAAATTCCCTGCATGACGAACACGATAACATTAAAAACAATAAAAACGCGATTCACCATTTTTAGTTACCCTTTCCTAAAAAAAAGTTGAATAGAAAATCAGATCTAACCTATTTTTATTGATCCTATATACTGTATATTGCATCTCGATAGGTACCTCAAACGCAGGGGCTATTTATCTAACTAATTAGTTGTTTTGCCTCTGTATACGGCTTTGATTCTGGTTGAAATGCTCCTCTTTCTGCCTAGGGATAGTGCATTACATCTTAAAAAATGTTGTCTATTATTGTCCCCTTGCGGGACTATAAAGTGGTAAAAGCAAGTGAAAAAAAGCACATTTATTAAATTCCAGTAAAAATATCTTTTTTTCTATTGAAAATAAGCTATTCAATGAAGAAAACTGCAAAAAAAAAAAATCTTCCCCATATGTTTGGTATCGACGGATCCGTAATGACCCACACTACATAACTATCATATAAATGATCCCCTGCGGTGAATGCCGTAAAATAAAATTTTAAAAATGACAGCATTCTTAATTTATACTTAGTTGCCACGGAAAAGACTTAATAAGGGCTCGTTCACATCAGCGTTATGCTTTCCGTTTGTGTTTTCTGTTATAACATGGTTATAACGGAAAATAACGGAAACCATAAGACGGAAGTCAAAACGGAAGCCTTTAGAGGCATTCTGTTTTAATCCGTCATAATAGAAGCCTATGAGAATCATAACGGATCCATTTGGTTCCCGTTATGCAAAACGGAAAACAAAGTCCTGTCGACAGGACTTTGTTTTCCGTTCAGCATAACGGAACTCAGACGGATCCGTTATGATTCTCATAGGCTTCTATTATGACGGATCAAAACGGAAGCCTCTAAAGGCTTCCGTTTTGACTTCCGTCTTATGGTTTCCGTTATTTTCCGTTATAACCATGTTATAACGGAAAACACAAACGGAAAGCATAACGCTGATGTGAACCCACCCTAACAAGTGATCAAAAGGCGTAATTTACTCCAAAATGATACGAATGAAAACTACAAGTTGTCCTGCAAAAATCAAGCCCTCACACAACTCCATAGAAAGAAAAATTAAAAAGTTATGGGTCTTGGGAAGCAGCAATGCAAAAAGATTTTATTTCTTTTAAAAAAAGGTTTTTTTTATTGAACAAAAGTAGTAAAACTGAAAAAAAACTATATGTATTTGGTATTGCTGTAATTGTACTTAGCCGGAGAATAAAGATATTATGTTATTTATACCAAAAAATGAATGCCATAAAATTTATAACATAAAAAATTTGTGGAGTATTGCTGTTTTTCCCATCTCTCTCCCAGAAGGAGTTAATAAAAGTTCAGAAAGTTATGTGTACCCCAAAATGGCACTATTAAAAACTACAACTTGTCCCACAAAAAACAAGCCCTCATAAAACTACATAGACGGAAAAATAGAAAAGTTACAGCTCTTGGAACGCAATGATGATGTCAGTAAGGCAGAAGACAGGCTGGTCAGGTCACTAAGGGGTTAATATTGACAAAATACCATAAATGTCCGATATATAAGGGGCATCTCTGGAAGTCCAACTTTTCAGGTGAACTAACCTTTGATATTGCGCTAAAGCCATGTGCACAATTGCAGTTTTTAATAGAAGCAAACCTGGAATTGTTTTATTCTCAAACTTGTAGTGATAATGCATTTAAGGGCTCATGCACACGAACGTGTGCCGGTCGTGCCCGTGCTGCGGGCCGCAAACTGAGGTCCGCAATGCATGGGCACTGACCGTGAGGCCACCGCATGCGGATCGCGGACCCATTTACTTGAATGGGGTCCGCGATCCGCATCCGAGGGTCCGCACCGCAAAAAAGTAGTGCTTGCGCTACTTTTTTGCGGTGCGGAGGCACGGCCAGAAACACCACGGAAGCACACTGTAGTGCTTCCGTGGTGTTCCGATCCGTGCCTCTGCTCCGCATCTCCCGGATCGCGGACCCATTGAAGTGAATGGGTCCGCGATCCGTGATGCGGGCTGCACAAGGCCGGTGCTCGTTTATTGCTGACCCGCCGTATGCGGCCCGCAGCACGGGCACGGCCGGCACACGTTCGTGTGCATGAGCCCTAAGTATGTGATTTCTGCTTTATGTGCTTACCCTATGATGGCTTAATGTGCTTTGGTTAAGTAGTTGCTGTTTAGGAAAAGACAAACTTTGCTTTTCATCCTGAGGAGCACCACTCTGGCGGATCTGTTGTCTGAGTACAGGGTTGAGTTCCATGCTGTCACACCTGTTTGCAAGTACAGATTAAAATGTAATACATGGAAGGATTATTTGATTCTCAGATACCCCTTATTGTTGTGTCCAGCACTCTAGTTTAGTCAGATATCTTCCCAATTGTGCGCCCCGTTCCCTAGCTCAGTATACAACTTCAAATAATCAGAAAGAAATGGAAGCTGCAACTACATCGCCCAGGGGTGCATCTAAGCCTTTCTACTGCAGAGGCGAAAACTGAGATGACACCCCCACCCCCATGCCAAATTCTCAACCTAACCCCGTCTCTCCAACCTTACTGTTAAAGGCATACTTGGAAACCGTTACATAAAGTGTTACAAAATATCTTGGTTAATATAGCGATACAATTGAGATGAACGTTTCCACAATGTAAGTGATCATTGTCCAAGGCCTTTACACTGCCCCCCACTTGTCCCTACCTGGTGCTGCCTGAGGCAATCGTCTGACCTCGCCTCATTGGTGGTGCATCCCTGCCTCCGCCCTATCTACTATTTACTGTATTACCCTAGACATTTTTTAGAGGACTGAGAAGGTTTCGGGAAATTGAAAAACTTGCAGGCAGGAAAAGGGCAAATATAGGCTGCTGGAAGGTGACAAAGATGACATTTCAAATATTCACATGTACAGCAGATGCTCCTACAAACTGACCAAGTGACTGAAAATATAATATTATGCAAACTTTAGTGGATTGGGGGAAATGTGGATAAAAGTAATTGCAACTCCCACAGTAAGGGCTCATGCACACAAACGTATTGTTTTCGTGTCTAATCTGGCTTTTTTGCAGCAGAACCATTCAATGGGGCCGCAACAAAAAAAAAAAACAGAAATGACTCGGTGTGCATTCCATTTCCGTATGTCCAGTCTGCAAAAAAATATAACATGTCCTATTATTGTCCACGGACATAGGACTGTTCTATTAGGGGTCAACTGTTCCATTCCTCAAAATACAGAATGCACATGAACGTCATACGTATTTTTGGTTGATCCGTGTTTTGCGGATCACAGAATACATACGGTTGTGTGCATGAGCCTTAACTCTATGTCCACATCAGCGTTTTGAAATCTGACAGGTTGTTCCGGCAGAGGAATAGCCTGCCGGAGTTCACCATATCCAGTATAGCTGGAAAGTGCAGGGAATTTAATGGCATCCTACAGGGATCTGGCTGCTTTCTGGCATAATGCTGTCTTTTGGCTGGACAAAATGTCCCACATTTGTGGCTTTTTGTTTGACTGAAAGCCGGCATTTATGCTGGAAAGTGTACGGATCCCCATCGGACCCCAAAGCATTCAATGGGGATCTGGCAGTTCCTAGTATTACCAGTTGTGCAGGATATGGTGAACTGCTCTGTCCAAACAACCTGCCAGATTTTAAAACTCTCATGTGAACATACCCTCATTCCTTCAGAGTCATCAGCAGAATATGGGCAGTACTTTCAATACATCTCTGTTCTATGAATGGAGAATGGAACTGAGAACAGTTGCAGAATATACTGTAGGTGTTTTTTCTAAGGTTGGGGCCAGGTGTGGGATTCAAATTTTTAACAACAGGTTTTCTACTCAACGGCGGACATGCGATGTCACATGTTTACATATACATACCCCATACATATACAACACGCATACACATAAATACACCATATACATGGTACACATACATAAATACACCACATATACACTACACACTAAACTTTGGAATGGCAGCGCTCATCTCCAGCTGCCAGACGGATCTGTAATTTTAACAACTGGATCTGGAGAAATTGAGGGAACTGGCTGAATCCTGTGCCTGGTTGGGGCTACTCAGACAGCAGTAGTAAGTGTCTCAAGATTTGAAATTCAGTTGCTTGCATTTAAAAACTTCACAGAGTGAAACTGCTGCACTACAGCTGAGGTCACTTTCTCTCTCTAATAAAAATAGAGCCCAACTCTGTAAAAGCAACCATGGATTTGAAATCAGATGTCCCAACAAGCTGGTAGAGGTATGCTGTTAGTGGATAACACTAACATAATGCTGTTAGTGTTATCCAACACATTCCAGAACTATAAGGCTTACATAGCATCATAAATCAGTATAATGCTATGTAACCCCGTTCAGTGCTGGGAGTTCAAGCCAGGGCCCGCGATGCGGGAGACGTCCGTGTCTCAAACTCATCTGCAAGGGCCCTAAAGCAGGATTACCCCCCATATCTAGTTGCATTTGTATTGCCCCTTTTTATAATCTTTTTCAGCTGAAAATGCTGTGGTCAGAGTGTTAGTCTATGAGAAGATACTAATATCTGTACATGCATATTTCGGGTACCCAGCCTTTTTTTTCCAAAGCACTTTATTTTTCATGACATTTTTTTTCTCCATATATGTCAATATGCTGGTTAATATTTTTATTTAATATGTATGTGTTTTGGGGCCATTTTTGTCATGTGGTTTTGAAAGCAAAACACCCTTTGTCAGCTTGGCCTTACAAGTACACGTGTAGCCACCTGACAAACCTTTTATCCCCATAGAAATTATGTGAACACAATATGATTTTCCATACCTTTCTGAGTCCAAGCATTTATTCCAGTATGGTTTTAATTCTGGAATTTCATAGGCATCTACCGGTACTTCTCCACATGGGGGCTAGAGAAAAACATGTATAAAGTAAGCTTAGGTTCCGGTGTGTTTTCCTTCTCTGCAACATCCAGATCATTTTCAATACTGATCCAAAAATACCAGTTGTTCAATCCATTACCTATTATCTTTAATGATTAAAAACAATAAATGAAGGATACTTGAAGAATTAACCGTGACAGAACTGATGAAGGCAAACACAATGTCTTGTGGCATAATGTTCTGTTAACTGTTATTTTGTAACAGAAATATACAGTAAAAAGACAAGTGCGAATTTATAAACTACCGTATTTTTCGCTTTATAAGACGCACCTGATGATAAGACGCACCTAGGTTTTTGTAAAGGAAATTAAGAAAATAAAATATTTTGAACCAAATGGTGTGCTTTTGGTGGGTTTTGAACTAATGGGAGGTCTGTGGATGGCACACTGTTATGGGGGATCTGTGGATGGTGCACTGTTATGGGGGATCTGTGGATGACACTGTTATGGGGATTTGTGGCGGACACTTATAGGGGGATCTGTGGAGGGCACCTATAGGGGGATCTGTAGAGGACACATATAGGGCCATCTGTAGAGGACACATATAGGGTCATCTGTAGAGGACACATATAGGGCCATCTGTAGAGGACACCTATAGGGGATCTGTGAAGGACACTTATTGGGGGATCTGTGGAGGACACTTATTGGGGGATCTGTGGAGGACACTGTTATGGGGATTTGTGAAGGACAGTGTTATAGTGGGATGACTGTTATGGGGGATCTGACCCCATTGCATTGGGCCCCAATTATTAGAGCCATCACATATAAAGTGTATGAAGCAGCCCCTAGCAGGGCTGCTTTGCTAAACTACCATACAGTAGCTTCCATAACTTTTCAGTACTCACTATGAATGAATGCAGGCAGCAGGTAGGACAGCAGCGCAGGTCCCTCACTCAGTCACGCTACGGCTATGGCCCCGCCCACTTTATTAATGAAGTGGGCGGGGCCCGAGCGTGACTGAGTGAGAGAGCTGCGCTGCCGTCCTACCTGCTGCCTGCATTCATTCATAGTGAGTACTGAAAAGTTATGGAAGCTATGTTAGTTTAGCAAAGCAGCCCTGCTAGGGGCTGCTTCATACACTTTCTAAGCGATGGCTGCTCTGACCGGGGTGGCTTAATAAACTTCAGTGACTGCACCGGGCCCCGCTACTACCCCCATAGCGCCCGTCTTTACATCTCACTGGCACATCGCAGGCCGCTATGCTATGCAGCACAGCACGGCATGCGATGTGCCGGCCATGTAATACTGCTCTATTCGCTTTATAAGACGCACAGCCACTTTCCCCCCACTTTGGGGGGGGGGGGGAATGCGTCTTATAAAGCGAAAAATACGGTATATTGTTATTGTTTGGAGGCTGAAAAAAAGTTGAATAAATATATGGTATATGATTAAGTATATAGCGTAATATTCAGGGCCGCATCTGCCATGAGGCGAGATAATCATCTTGCCGCAGGTGGCGAACCTGCCTCTGGGGGGACAGCAGTTCATAGCGTGGAACAAGAGCCTATGGCAGCACCCAAGCTATCATGGTAACTGTTCGGAGCCCTGCGATTTCACTGCAGAGGCTCTGATCAAAGGCAAGGTTTGCCACATCCCTCCTGACCGTGGTCGTTGTGGCCCACACCATAGAAGCCCTCAGTCACTGTGACATACAGGTACATCATGGTGGCTGAAGGAGTTAACAAAGCTTATTATTAGCTTCATGTATGTGCTGTTACTAGCATATGTGCAGCTAGTAATTCAAAGTAACTATGTAAGTAGCAATTTGAAAAAAAAAAAATCATCTAAACTTGCATATTACAAATGCCATGGATTTTTGCTGTATTATTGTAACATATCAGGCCCTGATGTTATATAAAGTAAGTCTGCCTTGATATACTGCAGTTTCCTGTACTTTACAATACACAGACATAGGTACAGAAACAGTATTTGACTTTAGAAGATACATAATTTGTCATACATAACTAGCAAAAGATATGTTTTTTTTTTTTGTTGGGGGGGCGGGGCGGCGTGGGCTATGTTTCGTTGTGTTTGAATTGTACTCTAAACAGATCAGTAGCAAGGATGCCAGCAATATTGAACATGGTCAGTGTGTTCATATGCTTCGCAGTGCTTCTTTATGAATTGTCTTCCAAGGAAAAATTGAAATGTCCAGGAAAGAATGATGCTAGAGGAAAAATAAGCATTTGTACAGCTGTCCCCCCTGCTGATAGCAGATGATTCCCTGCGATCAGCATCTCATCTGGGGAACAGTTGAAAGGGAGCAGGCTGGTACTGAGAAGCATATTTTCTCAGAATATGGGTATATTCACAAGTGACAGATATGTTGTAAAAATTGTTATGACTTTTCCATACATCTGAATAGGGTTTGTAATAATCCATGCACATGCTGCAGAAACTGCACTATTTGGGTTTATGGAATACTTCAATAAATCTGCCATTTGTAAACTTACCCTTGAAGACATCAGTGAATACATTAAAATGTCCATTGGCTGGTATGTACTCAACTGTTTGTCCTATTTCTGAATTCTTATGTAGATGTGAAAAAATTGGATTTGTTGGGGCAGTGTTATAGTATTTTAGTAAAAATTAACAAAAGATTAAAGGCTTTATCCCACTACAAACACTTAAGGCTCTTTCACATCACTGTCATGGATTCTGTTCTGGCTTTCCGTTATAACATCGTTATAACGGAAAAAAACGGAATCCATTGGACGGAAATCAAAGCGGACACCTTTAGAGGCATTCCGCTTTGATCCGTCATAATAGAAGTATATAGGCAAGCATAATGGATCCGTCTGGTTTCCATTATGCTGGACGGAAAACAAAGTCCTGTCTACAGAAACCAGACAGATGCTTGCCTATATACTTCTATTATGACGGATCAAAACCGAATGCCTTTAAAGGTGTCGGTTTTGATTTCCGTCCTATGTTATAACGGAAAGCCAGAACGAAATCCATGACTGTGATGTGAACGAGCCCTTACTTGTATACCTTATCCACAAGACAGAAGATAAGGGGGATAAGTGTCTAATCGGTGACAATAAAAACTGCTTGGGCTCCACCAATCACAATAACAAGGGCCCTGTTTTGCCTCATTTGAATGGAACATCGATCAAGCTTGCCGCAACTCATTCAACTCTATGGGGCTGCTCAAGATAGAGGAGTACAAGTACTGAGCTGTCTCTGGCAGTCCCATAGAGGTGAAAGGAGTAGTGGTGCTCAGGCGTGACTGCCACTCCATTCAAATGACAAAACACAGGGCCGGTTCTCATGATGGACCAGGTGCTCCAGTGGTCGGACCCTCACTGATCAGACTCATCCCCTATCCTGCAAATATGGAATAAGTGTTTGTAATGGGACAATCCTTTTAATGCATATTCTTGTCATTTTTTCTAGACAGGGCAGCAGCCTCAATCCAACTCTCTTCAACATCTACATGAAGGAGCTGGCAGTTGCTCTGGAGTACTCCTCAGCACAAGATTGCACCCTCTATGACACTGAGGTGAAATTTCTATACCCCCACCATGGATGTGTCCCTATATCCATTACCTATCCCTACCTAATTATTTCATACTTGCTTCGGCAATGCTAGCCCTGCCAATAAAGCTTATTGGAATTAGATAGATAGATATGAGCTAGATAGATCCTAGTGTATAGGAAGGAGCGTTCAAGAAAAGTGAATGGGACAGCTTCTTGTAATTACACCTGCTCACCACTGCAATGTCGATGGCGAGAAGATAAACAATGAAGATAAGGCTGTGCTCGTATGAGTTCCACCTTCTCTTCAAACAGCTGATCTGCGGGGTGCTGGCTGAGGATAGGTCATGAATATTAAAATCCTGGAAAATCCCTTTAACTATTATGTGGTCCAGCAGAGATCCGGCCACGATCCAGCAAAAATGCTGAGGATCGGTCGGACAGAAACCGTTGCCTGCTGCGGTTTGTGTCCAGCCAATTCTCGTTGTTCTCTGCCAGAACTGGCAGCCAAATGACCCTTAGGTAGCTTTAGGTATATGCATGTGATGCATATGATGGATGTATTTGTATGAGAGATAAAGATGGATAGACAAGATAGAAACAGATCGATAGGTATAAATATGTTCATACTGAAAACAAACAAGTAATATAAGATGAAAATAGCCTTTTATTATGACTAATTAATATATATGTGAAATATATGCATGTGTATGTATAAGAAGGCGATAGAGATAGATGGATAAAGATAGGGCATGTTCACATTTGTGTTGGAGGCTTAGTTTAGGTCCTTAGTTGCAGGACTTTTTTTTCTGCCAATAAAATTGCACACCCGAATGGAAATCGAAGGGACCCGATTATAGTCAACAGGACCTGTTTGGCTCTTTTGGTTTCAGTTATGTGCCAAACCTGGAACTTCCATTAATTTCTTTGTTCTGTTCCTCTAACAGAGCAGAACAATGGAAATAACTTCCGGTGATGTGAATGTGGCCATAGATAGATTAAATTATAGAATATGCTCATATTGAAAACAAACAAGTATAACCAAAATAACATTTTCTAGTGCCATGTTACTTTATGAAAGAGCGAGAGAATACGCACATATTGAAAACATGAAAAGAAAAACTATATTAAATATTTCTTCAGGTGTACCTGGTACCATACTACTCATATAATATACAGCAAAGTATTCAGTATCATATACTGTATATATTTAAAAATGATATATTTATATATATATATATATATATATAAAAATATATATAAATTATATATAGAGAGATATATATTATTATTATTATTATTATTATTATTATTCATAAAGGTGAGAGGTGTTAAACTTGGAACATGAAAATATTAACCTCTACATTATAAAACGCAGGACACTACTGTGAAAACTTACAGTTTTATCTTCCATTTAGATCTTCGGCTCAGTAAATCCTTACATGCGTGTCAGCTTGCTAACTGCTCAAGTCTCAAGGTTCAAATGGCAATAATATTACTGTGCAGATGTATATATGAAAATGATGAGCCTCCCCCGCACTGAGAAAACCCCCGATATAGGATGATCAAGGAAAATGTCTGCAGCTATTAACATTGCTATCTCTCAAGCGTTCACCCACACCTTTTCAATATTAAAGAGAAAGTAGATGTCTGTATGAAGGATTCCCTCTCGCTCTGAATAAACACGACCTGCACACCTACTCATTATGGGGAAACACTAGAGGAAACCCTTCTGCCTTCACACTGGAACGATTTTATCAGTGCACACAAGAGTCAGACCACTCAGTGCTGTTTACTGTAACTCTTCTAAACCTTTACATCTGCTTCTAGGAACCTGCCTTATTTTCACAATTTCATGTAATATATTACTACAACTATAGTGTTCATTTACCACGTACCCACACAGTAATGTACATGAGTATGCTCTTTTTTGTAACTACAAATATTCACACGTATGACTCCATCAACACAGCAAGTTAAAAATACAGTGGTCCCTAACATTACATTAACGATTGGTTTGGTGACACCATTGCAAGTTCAATCTTTGGTGAGACCGTAATTCTATGGAAAACTAACAATTGGTCTTGAAGATCACACGATTTCAACCCAATATCATACAAAATATTTATTTTGAAAAATTAACAGAAGATGATTAAATATAGAATCCTGCTCACAAGAACTTACAATCATGGGTGTAACCTCCAGGTTAGCCCATTTCCACCCATATATATGTTACCAGTTAGTGGTAAAATGTATATAAGGTGCCCAGGAAAATTTTATATAAGGCCATTCTTAGTTTTACTATGGAACCTCATGTTTACTTCTGGTGCTTACATTTTCTCTTCTGTGTGCCATTATTTTTGCATTTGTTGTGTACTGTGAAATCAGTTGTGCATTATACTTTTATACTTTTGAAAAATTTGATTTGCCAGCTTCACCAAAGTTTACCAAGAAATTTGATTTGTTCCAAATTAATCACAAATTGCTATAAATCTGGTATGTCCAGGTCACTCTGCCTAATCATATTCTTCCCACTTGGTGTGCCCAATCTCAGTGTGAAGGCTTGGAAGTGAAATTGCAGGGAGACTGCAGGGAGAGTCTATCTCTGTGTACATCAGTGTGCAGTGCACCAAAATTCATAGATAATCCCTTCTGTTAACTGCAGATTTACTGTGCGTCAGTATTACAGGTACTGCAATGTTACCGTTAGGTCTAATTTATCGCCGTAGACTTAACTGTACGGTGCCCCAAGATTCAAGCAGTCAGCATCCGTGGCAGTAACAGTGTCTACCAAGATTCGTAGCTAATCCCTTCTGTTAAACAAAAATACATCCTGTGCACCCCTGCAGGAGCTGTGTCCGAATGGTTTAGTGGAACAAAATAAAAATATGGAGGCAGCACCAATAAAGTAGTGGTGAAAAAAGGTTATTTTTTTCATCTTTATGAAGGTTAGTCTCAACGTTTTGGGAGGAAAGGAGAGTTCTCTTAAGGGTGACTATGCCCCCCACCACACTGGACACCCTCTCTGATGCCACACTACTGGCTTGGGCAGGAAAACATCCATGGTTGACAGGGTCCAGTTCCTTCTGACCACACATTCTGCATATCGTCACACTAATGTCCTCCAGTGACTTGGTGAAAAATTCCCACACTGGCAAGTATGGCATTTACCCTCCACCATGCGTGATGCCTACCTAACGCTGCTTTTATAAACCCCTTGCACTGCAAGTGTGTTCCTCACCGTTAGTCTCCTGAGTAGCAGATGGTGTACCCCCCTCCCCCCGCGTTTGGCTGCAGATCTCTATCTTGCACCCTGCTGTCTCACCGGCATGCTTCCACTCTGCTGGCTCACAGGCATGCTGCCACCCTGCTGCTTTACTGGCATGCTGCCACCCTCACCACCTGATGCTGATGATGCCCCCTCTTCACCTGGATCTGATGTGTGATCATCAGCTACAAATGTTTGGTCGTCATTTGTGTCACCCTCACCTGTCTCTTGCATGTGTCCCTGACCTCTAGCAACATGCGCTCCCACCCAACTGTCATCATCAGTATTTGCACGCCTAAAGGAGTCCTCAAAGGACCTTTCCTCGAAGTCTTCGCTGGCCATTAACTGCTGAGTGTCCTCACAAAGCTCATCACTGGTGAAAAGCGGAGCAGAGCTGGTGAGTTTCATTACTTGGCTAGCAGAAAGAGGCAGGTTCAGGACAGGTGAGTGCATAGAGGCAGTTCATGGGCCAACTAAGAGTAGTGTCAGAGGAACCCACCGATTCCTGGCTGTGTGTATCTGTGGTCACTTGAGATGATTGTGAAGAGTGAGTCAACCATTCCAGTACAGGTGGATTGTTGGTCAAAACATGACTGCTCCCCCCCTTTTTCTGATGATACTTGTGCCGTCAACACCATCATTTTTGCCACCAACTCTTCCTATGGAAGGGCCCAGGCAATTGTTTGTTGGCCATAGTGTATAACAACTGTATCGCTAACAGAACGGATTAACTTTGAATGTCAGTGCACTGCACAGTGATTCACATGGCAATATATTACACCTGCCTTTAATACTGAGGCACAGTAACTGTATCGCTAACAGAACAGATTAACATCCACCACAGCATGCTATGATTGGCTGTCTCAATCATGTGATGCAGCATTACCATGGATACCACTACAAGAGTTTTAGTAAGCAGTATGTTGGTAACCATACATACAACCTTTTGATTGCCTGATATTATGATTCTTTGGAGGTAAGGTGACCAAAAAATTGCTTTTCTGGCATAGTTTTTATTCTTTTTTTAATGGTGTTGCCCTGACAAAAAAGATTATGTCATATTTTTATAAAGCAGGTCATTACAGATCATGTTTTTGTATCGCCATTTTCTGAAAGCCAAATACCTTTTTACAT
Source organism: Rhinella marina (assembly GCA_900303285.1). NCBI lineage: Eukaryota > Metazoa > Chordata > Amphibia > Anura > Bufonidae > Rhinella > Rhinella marina. The sequence goes on along the minus strand of ONZH01028099.1, from coordinate 40,726 downwards.
TTTCTGCAAGATCAGTTGACATTTTCATTGGTACTATTTCTGTACATTCTGTGACACTAGTCAAGATAAAAGAAGAAGATAAAAGGTGAGAGACATATACTGTAGCTTTACATATCACTGCAGAGTTAGGGCTCATGCACCGAACCGGTGCCGGCCCGTGCCCGTATTGCGGCCCACATACGGCGGGTCTGTAATACATGGGCACCGGCCGTGTGCAGCCCGCATCACAGATCACAGACCCATTCACTTCAATAGGTCCGCATACCGGGAGATGCGGAGCGGAGGCATGGATCGGAACACCATGGAAGCACTATGGTGTGCTTCCATGGCGTTTCTGGCCGTGCCTCCGCACCACAAAAAAGTAGTGCAAGCACTACTTTTTTGCGGTGCGGACCGTCGGATGCGAATCAAATGAAATGAATGGGTCCCCATGCAACGGCCCCAATGTCAGTGCTCGTGCGTTGTGGACCGCAAATTGCGGTCCACAACACGAGCACTGAATGCACATGCTCATGTGCATGAACCCTTAAAGAGAACTAGAGATGAGTAAACTTCTAAATTGAAGTGACAACAACATATATGGCTATGGGTAAACGATTGGTAGCCTGTCTTTAAAAAAAAAAGCCTATTTAAAAAGACCCTTAATTGTATCACTTTGTGGTTGTAGATGCCTGCCAGTGTTTATTCAGAAGAAGCAAAGGCTTGTCATTTTTAAGAAGCAGACCAAAAATGATAGCTTTGTTGCTATTTTAAAGAAAATATATTTTGTTATGAAAGGTAAAGGATCAATGGCATTTTTCAAAAAATTATCAAAAATTATCCCTTTTTTGGGAGCAGTTTTCAGTTTATTATACCGTACAGTGTAGTATTCCGAGCAGTATGGAATAGTATGGACAAGGTAGGATATGCAGCTGTTAAGCTCAAATAAATGAGCCATCTTATCAGTGATTGATAGTATTCCCTGCATTAGGTCTCATTCACACGACCGTATGTTCGGTCCGCATCCAATTCTCATTTTGTTCGTGGATCTATTAATTTCTATGGGGCTGAAAAAATGTGGACAGCGCATGGGTGTCATCCTTCTACTGTCTGCATCCATATCAAAATTATAGAGCATGTCCTATTTTTGGCCATTTGCAGTTAAAGGTGTGTGTTTCTAACTAACCAAGTGTAAGGAGTTTACAATTCACTTACTTTATCTACAGTGGCTCCTGTTCTCCTAGTTAGCTAAGTATCACATGACCTGTAATGTCAACTTCCCTGCTCTGATGATGTCACTGTGAAGGCTGTGCTGGTTGTAGCAATAAGCCATGCGTCCTGCACTGCCAATCTGCTGGCTGAGCATCTGCCCTGTGTTTCCCTCCCACTGGATTCTTCAGCACAGTTTAACCCCTTCTATCATCAGCAGCACAGAATTAGGGTTGGAGGCTCTGCCTCAGGTACTGACAGGGTTTCCTCTTCTTCAGGCACTGAGGAGATAAAGGCGGTGCACAGAATCCTCCCTTCCTCCTCACTCCTACATAGACTGGAGGAGTTATTTCCTCTGTATTCTTCTGCCAGCTGTGAGGAAGTGTCTGCAGAGCATTGGACAAGAACAGGTAGGGGGAAAAGCCGTGTATCAGCAATGGAATTGTATTGTACAGCTGGGACTTGTAGTCCCACACATACAACATCAGTATCCCAGCCATCAGACTGCAGGCAGGGCAGCACTTTTATCCACTCGCTTTGCACAGCAGGGGGAGGGGAAAGGCACTCTTTGTTGACACCCACAAATATTCATGTAGAAAATCTCAGAAATTGCTGTTGCTCGCTCCCACAGCCCTGAAACTGCATGTCAACAAAGGGCCAGAAAAGAACTATCTACATAAGTATATACGTATATATTAAATTTTTGCCCTAAAACTTGATTAGTATATATATATATATATATATATATATATATATATCTCAATCATCAGATTTACAGCGCTTTATTTTTTTTCATAACTCAGACAACCGCTTTAAGAATAGCCATTTTGATAAAGCAGCCTGCAAAAACTGAGGGGTACACACAGATGGCATCCGCATTTTTGCAGACCACAGAGATTTAAAATGTATAAATGATAAATTTTACCACAAAACTATATATCAATCTGATCGGCTTTATCTGCTCTATAACATGTTTCTTCTCTTTACAGTAAATGTCATTCTGTGGACGGCTGGGTGACAACCGTTTGGGCACTAGATGTTGTTGTTGGAAATCCAGTTCCTGTTAGACTATCTCTCGAGTCTATGTATAAAGAGGAAAACTATGGAACTGATAATTGATTTTTTATGTTCTGCGAATCCGAATTGAGCATCCAACTAAGCATATGTAATCCTATGAGTAAGGATCACAACATCACAAGTATGTTAATCTGATATTCCAGCGGCATATCACAAGAATTTCCACATTGTTCATACGTAATTAAGAAAAGCCTATTTGCCTTCTAGAAATGTCATTCGTAAGTTGTCTGATTTTCCTGTACCAGACTTTACTTCCTTTAGAAGCCACAGCCATCTCCTTCATTCACTTCACATGTGTTTTTGCTTTCACAGTTATTTACATTTCCAAAGATCATTTGGGAATAGTTTCAGCTCTTTATAGGAGCATCTGAGATCATTGTGGCATTGGATGGAAATCCTTCATGGTATTTATGAAGAGACTGAAGTTCATATCCTCTGACTGATGTCTGCAGGATGGCTACCCTAGTCTGGTGTAGAGATTGTAATGTTCATTTCCATGAAAGCGGAGAATAGGAGACAGAAATTTGGTGTACAAAAAATGTTTTCTTAAAAGAACATCTCAGGTGACACAACACATGGCTAGTATTCCTAAAACACCCTGTTAATAAGTGTATAGCAACAGGCCATAAGTGCACCGTGCGGTCATCATATGGAAGTCACTCCATTTCATAACAGAACAGATGTGGATGGAGGTCAGACAACAAATAGAAATGTGGATGAAAATAACACAGGAAGTCACACATGGTTGTATCAGGCGCAAAGTATCAATTAATTACAATGTTATACAGTTACATTTGTGTAACATTAATTTCTGAGTATCAACAAACTCCCATATTCTTCTAAAACCTATGAATTAAAAATCTCCAGCTATTAATGATTAGATTCTGAATAGCTGCCATTTTCGTTAATTTTTTTTGTCACCTGATGGGACTTTTTTTCAGGTTGAACACCTGGGGATACGTTAAAGGAAATGAATGGGAAAGAAATAATAACTTTTGAAGGCAGCTTAAAGTGTTTGATCCTAAGTGAATTGTAAATTGTTGAATTGTATCCACGTGTTAAGAAGGAAAATAAGCAAACGTTTGGGATATTGTATGTGTAGAATATAATTTGAACATCTCAACTGTATATGATAAATGTTTCTCTTGAATGACATTTGAAGGATACATTTGGTGAATTCAGTGGCATACCTTCAATGGGAAAAGACCATGCAAGTGCTGTGGGCTTCATTTTGATGCAGCCACCACTAGAGGAGGTCTGTGCAAACAAATGATTACACTACCTGTATACATTTCTATACACTGAGCTCCCTCAAGTGGTGGCTGTAGGCAGCCATCTTTATAAATTAATGGAATTAATGATCTTGTAGAAAGCTTGCAAAGTAAAATATCAATTTTTGCAGCTGACACTAAACTGTGTAAAGTAATTAACACAGAAGAGGACAGTGCACTGCTACAGCAGGATCTGGATAGACTGGAGGCTTGGGCAGAAAAGTGGCAGATGAGGTTTAACACTGACAAATGTAAGGTTATGCATATGGGAAGGAATAATGCAAGTCACCAGTACATACTAAATGGTAAAGCATTGGGTAACTCTGACATGGAAAAGGACCTAGGAATTTTAGTGAACAGCAAACTAAGCTGCAGAAACCAGTGTCAGACAGCTGCTGCCAAGGCCAATAAGATAATGGGTTGCATCAAAAGGGGCATAGATGCCCGTGATGAGAACATAGTCCTGCCACTTTACAAATCACTAGTCAGACCACACATGGAGTACTGTGTACAGTTCTGGGCTCCTGTGAACAAGGCAGACATAGCAGAGCTGGAGAGGGTTCAGAGGAGGGCAACTAAAGTAATAACTGGAATGGGTGGAATACAGTACCCAGAAAGATTATCAAAATTAGGGTTATTCACTTTAGAAAAAAGACGACTGAGGGGAGATCTAATAACTATGTATAAATATATCAGAGGTCAGTACAGAGATCTCTCCCATCATCTATTTATCCCGAGGACTGTGACTGTGACGAGGGGACATCCTCTGCGTCTGGAGGAAAGAAGGTTTGTACATAAACATAGAAGAGGATTCTTTACGGTAAGAGCAGTGAGACTATGGAACTCTCTGCCTCAGGAGGTGGTGATGGTAAGTTCACTAAAAGAGTTCAAGAGGGGCCTGGATGTATTTTTGGAGGGTAATAATATTACAGGTTATAGTTACTAGAGAGGGGTCGTTGATCCAGGGAGTTATTCTGATTGCCTGACTGGAGTCGGGAAGGAATTTTTCCCCCTAAAGTGAGGAAAATTGGCTTCTACCTCACAGGGTTTTTTTTGCCTTCCCCTGGATCAACTTGTAGGAAAACAGGCTGAACTGGATGGACAGATGTCTTTTTTCGGCCTTACAAACTATGTTACTATGGAAGCAGGAGATTTAGGCTAGGTTCAAATCTGAATATCTGGCATAGCTGGATACAGCTAACCAGATCCCTATTCCATATAATAGGATCTATCATGAATGTTGGCTTTCCGCCGGAAAAAGTACCAGTCCCTTTTCTGGCAGAAGGCTGACATTCTTGCTGGACTCCCGACGGATCCCATTATAACAAATAGGAAGGGATTCAGCGGGTCACACTGGTGTCCAGTTATGCTGGATACAGTCATTCCGGTAGTCTGCTCTTCTACCAGAACAGAGTACCTAATTTATCGAATGCAGATGTGGATAGAGCGTTATCAATGTATTTCCAGATGTAGCCAAGCTATCATTGACTCTGATAACACATGGCACAGTGTTATCTTGGTTATCTTGTGACAAAACCCTTTGAAATGTTAATTATCTTTTACTTGCCATTCTTTACTTAACGTGTTAACCATGAAGTTTAGCTTGGTTGCATCTGTATGCCAGTTGTCTGGCATGAATACATTGAGAAGTTTTTTAAATTAAAATTTAATTTCCTCTGCTAAATAAAAAAAAGTAAACTTATGATAAATCAAGGGCAATGTGATTTGCATTCTGCATTGCCTGAGAGTGATTGACACATGTGTACTTGGAAATTGGGTGGGGCAGGGAGGCTTATACTAAGTTTTTCTATGGTGCACAATAAGATCTGTGTATGGCCCTGGGTGAATCATTCACAAGCCATCTGTAACTCTGTAATTTAGTGAAATAAAATGATGCATTATTAGAAATTACATGAAAAAAGGAATATCATATTTCCTGTATGATAAAGTGCACCTGACCATAAGACATACCTAGGTTTGAGAGGAGACCTCAGAACAGACCCCCAATCTTCATCAGGCCTCAGATCACACAAAAAAAATAAAATAAATAACTTACCTCTCCTGCTCCAAACATCACCGCCACTCTGGAGACCCAGCGCTCTCTTCCTGCAGTGCTGCACTGTGACCTAACATTGCATAGCATCAGGTCATAGTGGAGTCTTAGGGACACGGGACAGCGCGGCACCCGGAGAAGACCAAGAAGCAGTGAGTAAAGCCAGCACCTATTATATTCACCGCTCCATGTCCTACTGTACTGCTAATTAGTATTTACATTATAAGATACAATGCAATTTTTACCCCCACTTCTGGGGTAAAAAAAAAATCTGTCTTATAGTGTGGGAAATACAGTATCTTCCTTTTAGGATGCATGCACATGATCATATGTGCCAGAACTTGAAAAGTGGTACATGATATATAACTGCCTTGCACAGTGTTTTACAGTCCACATATGTGGGCAGAGGAGCAGCTATAGGGGAAGCAGAGGAAGCCACTGCTTTGGGTCCTGAGCTCAGAAGGGGCCCGGGAGCAGTAGCATGACAGCCTATTTCATGCAAGATGTAGAGGCCAGCTGCTGCTGCCCAGTGATGAAGGAAACTCACAGCTTACAAGCTCCTGTGCTGTGGAACCTCTCTGACATGCGCCTTCTTCTCTCCATTCTGCAGAGCATGGGGTGCTTCCTGAGGAGAGTGAGACCGCAGCGGTGGGAGCAGTGAAGAGATGCAGACAGCCTGTAAGTGAGTCTGCACTGTCTCTTCTCTATGAAATGGAGAGGAACTCTTAAAGCTGCTGCTGTCTGGATGCTGTAGACCAGCAGGTTCAATGCTTATTTAATGGTTTTATTCCCTTATTAGGCCTTTTATTTTCCTCCATAGACACCCTGATACCTGCCCCCTGCCCCCCATATACCTTCCGTCTCTTATCTCATCCTTATGGAGCCCCTTCTGTCTCCTTTCCTCCCTCATGTATCCAGAGCTCCTGTGCCACCCTCCTATCTCCTATTACTGCCCTACAGAGACCTCCTGTCCCCTGCTTCTTGTATGAATCCCCCTCAGAGCCCCTGCCACCTACTTGCCGTGTCCACTCCTCCTGTCCATCCAGGGCCCCAGTCACCTGTCTCACTTCTCTGCCTCTCATTATGGTGGTGTCTAAACCGTATGCACCATAAGGACCTTCTAATGTCACAGGGTCACATGACTGTGCCCCCTAACCTGTACTATGCCCCCTTATATCCTGCATTGTGCCCTCTTACCATACCTTGTACTGTGCCCATAGTAATACCATGTACTGTGTCTTCTTATACTCAATACTGTGCCCCCTTATAACCTGTTATCCAGTGTATGGCAGCGTTATCCAGTCACTGTATGTAGGTGTTATCTGGTCACTGCATGTCAGTTATCCAGCCACTGTATGGAGGCGTTATCCAGTCACTGTATGAAAGTGTTATCCAGTGTATGGCAGCATTATCCTGTGTATGGTGGCATTATCCAGTCACTGTATGGAGGCATTATCCAGCCACTGTATGGAGGTGTTATCCTGTGTATTGTGGCATTATCCAGTCACTGTATGAAGGTGTTATCCAGTCACTGTATGGAGGCATCATCTGGTCACTGTATGGAGGTGTTATCCAGCCACTGTATGGCGGCGTCATCCAGTCATGGTATGGGACCATAATGTTACAGTGTTTGTTATCCAGTCATGGTATTAGCTATTATTCAATATGGCGGTATTATTTAGGTAATGTATGTGGGTAATATATAGTCACTAAATGTATTATTTGGGGTAGGACTAGTATATTATACTGTGCCCTGTATTTCCCAATAGAGTAAATGATCCTTGTAGAACACAGTCCTAACCCCTGACCACCAGGACCAGGCTGTGCACTCTGCCAGCCTTCTCTACTATAGCATGCAGTATGTGGCAGCCTTCCCACATCTAAAAATGTTTGACATACTATATTATTTATCTCACACCATACAAAGAAAATCAAGGCCAGAATTGTCAGTTTTTGTTCAACTCTCCTCCCCAAAAAATGAATAAAAATTACCTAAAGGTCATACATATACCAAATGATATTAATAAAAACTATAGCTTCTCTGAAAAATGAGCCCTCTCACAGCTACATAAGCAGACAAATAAATGTCTTATGTGTGTCAGATTATGGCGACAGAATGCAATTTTTTTTAAAAGTAGGAAAGCATGACAAAAACTATAAAATTATATATAGTTTATCATGTAGATTTAGTATCTACATAATCTTACTGAGCCTCTGAATAATAATTTTTTAGAAGTGATGCAATACATTAGATTCAAGCCCCCCCACACAGCTTTGTTGGTGGAAAAGTAAAGAAATGTGGAAATCCAAAAACTAAAAAAAAAACTAAAAAAAAAAAATCGCTGTGCCTTAAAGGGAATCTATCACAAAAACCTGTTCTATATTTTATTTATGCTAAACAAATCTATTATATATTTGTAAGAAATAATAAATAAATAAATAAATAAAAATTCCAATGTGTGAAATATTATAAATAAATATTAGATTTTACCATATTTACCATATTTGGTCACCAGGGGGAGCTCTGCTGGCCAAATGAGGCTTTGAGCAACCTGTAAGTAGGCATGCTGCAAAAAAGTGGGTGGTACCAATGACATCACCAATTCACACCTTCAGCGGTGACATCACTGCTTCAGCAAGATAAGATGAGACAATGGCTTCGTTACAAAAACACAGATCTCTGCTCCTCAGGCTCCTCCCCCACTGGTCACATGGCCGATTACATCAGTAAGGTCCTACAGCCCCAAGAACCTCCATCTACTCTGTTTCTGAGTCCTGGGCAGCTCACCCCAGCAGTACACTCAGCAAAAATTGTCTGCACTGCTGGGGTGAGCTACCATAGAATTTAGAACAGGCAGCCTAATGAAGACAAGGACGCTGCTGCAGGAGTGAGGAGCAGGCACAGTGGGCTTCCCCCAGCAGCAAGGAGGGAGGACCTGGCTGTGTGTTACTGGTGTCATCACAGGGGCGGGCTCACATCTTCCATTCATTCTCTATAGGGTCGGCAGCGACTGAGTAAACCTATGTACATGCCTGCCGTAAGTGAGGTGCCATTGTGTTGTAAACCCAGACTGTCACACTTTACTTGCAACATGGCAGCCCCCATGTAAGGCAAGAAAACTGAATTAAAAAAAAAACATTTACACAATTTGAAAAATACATTATGTTAAAACCTGCTTTTGTTATGTTGTAAAACATATCAAAATTTTTTTCTTCGAGATAGTGTCCTTTTAAGTACCAAATTAGTTTGTGTCCTTATGGGGTTAATGAATGTATATAGAACCATTAGAAATGTAAAGAGTGAACTCTGATTTATAAGTGGCATTCTCTAGATCCAGTTCTGATTATCTACTCAAGTCACATTATAAACTCTGACTCAAGCCATAACAAATCATGTTACCAATGAATATTGTGGGGAAGTTAGCTCGGTAGGGTGCGGGTTTGCGGTGTGAACAGCAGTCAGAGTCCCAGACACAGATGAAGTCCAAATGCAGGCTTGGCCTGCGTTTATTCACAAGCTCAAAATAAATGATAATACAGCCTTTGCTTCAGGCACAAACAAAATAAACCCTGCTTGTCCAGCACTACCTAAACATAAGACAGTTTCCCTCACTATACGTGCGTCTAGCTACAGCCACACGAATACAACATGTTATGCAGTTCAGTCCACAATTTTTTACCTTTGATAGCGTCCAAAGTATCTCCTGAGGCCAGCAGCCTTCAGCATTCCTAGCTGCACCCAGCCCCTCTCTGTCTGCACATCTTGCAGGCTTTGTGGACCTGCTAATGGTCCAGCCTCAGCACCTGTGGTGCCTGACTCCAAACACTAAGACCTGGAGTGGAGGAAGTGGGATGGATGGCCCCACTGCCAAACCTGTCATCCATCCCAAAAAACCAGGCCCAAACACACTTTATCAAAAATGTCTCCAGCAACTACTTTTGCTGGAGACCATATCGCACTTTCCTGGTTTCCCCATGTCTCCTGTTGGGAGACATGAACTTCCCTCAGTCTCTAGTAGGCATAGTAGCTGAACCCAGGAGAAATATACCGGCCATCCAGGATTAACCCCTTCAGTGTCTCACAATATATATACAGTACAGACCAAAAGTTTGGACACACCTTCTCATTCAAAGAGTTTTCTGAGTGTGAAACAACTGAAAATATGTCTTATATTCTAGGTTCTTCAAAGTAGCCACCGTTTGCTTTGATTACTGCTTTGCACACTCTTGGCTTTCTCTTGATGAGCTTCAAGAGGTAGTCACCTGAAATGGTATTCCAACAGTCTTGAAGGAGTTCCCAGAGATGCTTAGTACTTGTTGGCCCTTTTGCCTTTACTCTGCGGTCCAGTTCACCCCAAACCATCTCGATTGGGTTCAGGTCTGGTGACTGTGGAGGCCAGGTCATCTGGCGTAGCACCCCATCACTCTCCTTCTTGGTCAAATAGCCCTTACACAGCCTGGAGGTGTGTTTGGGGTCATTGTCCTGTTGATAAATAAATGATCGTCCAACTAAATGAAAAACCGGATGGAATAGCATGCCGCTGCAAGATGCTGTGGTAGCCATGCTGGTTCAGTATGCCTTCAATTTTGAATAAATCCCCAACAGTGTCACCAGCATAGCACCCCCACACCATCACACCTCCTCCTCCATGCTTCACGGTGGGAACCAGGCATGTAGAGTCCATCCGTTCACCTTTTCTGCGTCGCACAAAGACACGGTGGTTGGAACCAAAGATCTCAAATTTGGGCTCATCAGACCAAAGCACAGATTTCCACTGGTCTAATGTCCATTCCTTGTGTTCTTTAGCCCAAACAAGTCTCTTCTGCTTGTTGCCTGTCCTCAGCAGTGGTTTCCTAGCAGCTATTTTACCATGAAGGCCTGCTGCACACAGTCTCCTCTTAACAGTTGTTGTAGAGATGTGTCTGCTGCTAGAACTCTGTGTGGCATTGACCTGGTCTCTAATCTGAGCTGCTGTTAACCTGCGATTTCTGAGGCTGGTGACTCGGATGAACTTATCCTCCGCAGCAGAGGTGACTCTTGGTCTTCCTTTCCTGGAGCGGTCCTCATGTGAGCCAGTTTCTTTGTAGCGCTTGATGGTTTTTCCGACTGCACTTGGGGACACTTTCAAAGTTTTTCCAATTTTTCGGACTGACTGACATTCATTTCTTAAAGTAATGATGGCCACTCGTTTTTCTTTACTTAGCTGCTTTTTTCTTGCCATAATACAAATTCTAACAGTCTATTCAGTAGGACTATCAGCTGTGTATCCACCTGACTTCTGCCCAACACAACTTATGGTCCCAACCCCATTTATAAGGCAAGAAATCCCACTTATTAAACCTGACAGGGCACACCTGTGAAGTGAAAACCATTTCAGGTGACTACCTCTTGAAGCTCATCAAGAAAATGCCAAGAGTGTGCAAAGCAGTAATCAAAGCAAAAGGTGGCTACTTTGAAGAACCTAGAATATAAGACATATTTTCAGTTGTTTCACACTTTTTTGTTAAGTATATAATTCCACATGTGTTAATTCATAGTTTTGATGCCTTCAGTGTGAATCTACAATTTTCATAGTCATGAAAATACAGAAAACTCTTTGAATGAGAAGGTGTGTCCAAACTTTTGGTCTGTACGGTGTATATATATATATATATATATATATACAGTAATTTTTGGTGATTTTTCCAGGCAAGCAAAGAATCATTTTATAGTAACAGCAAAGTGAATAACAGTTTAAAAACTTCCTCCACAAAGGTAAAAAAAAATGGCAGTTCTAAATTGATAGTTTTTTATATCCACATCATGTCAATTTATGCTGTGGAATTTCAACATGGATTTTACCCTCCACAATGCAGACAGTGAAATCAGGCTGCAAATCCCCAGGAAAAATCCACAACAAATCCACTGAAGAATTTACAATACAGAATTGCATGAAAATCTGCCCTGTGTACAACTATACCATAAATATGAGCAGTGAGCTACGTATGAATTGACAAGCATGGTCAGTAGTAGACCATCAGGCAACACCATCAACATTACAATTAAAATTATTTTCCTGAACACTACTTAGCCTGTTTGGTTAGAGTAAATAAGAATGAAAGGAATCAAGAAAGCCTTCATTTTGAGTACAGTAAAACACAATTATAGTCACCTACAGTTAAAGAATACGATGGAAAACTACCTTAGAGTAGTACTGTACTTTTTCCTGAGTTAACGTACCGTACGTTTCCTGACTTGCTAGCCTTTATCAGAACAAGATAGCAACTACAACTTAGGTACAACAAAATGATGAATCTGAACTGATGAATCTAAATATTACACTTTATAGTATAAATCCTTTAATTTAAAACGTATTATAATATTTTTGAAAAAAAAGCCAAAGCAACATTTATGCACATAATGATACATATTGCTTCATCTCTTGACCGTTGTGCTTCAGAGCATTACAGAACAATTAATGCAAATGTTAAAGATTTGCACTACACTATGGCAGAGACATTAGAGACTTGTTAGCAACCCATATGTGTCTTCACAGTTTGTATGTTCAACTCTTTTATAGTTTAGAATATGTTTTTGTCACATATGGGCAACTGCACTTCACAAGTAGGATTTTTTGTTTTCCTACATAAGGACTTCTTTGAAGTTCACATGAAGTTTGATGAAGGTTAAATCTCCCATTAAAATGTATAAAATAAACATTCTACCAGCTAAACATTAACAACTAACAAGATCTTGTTTAGTTAACTTGATGTTTTTGGCACTAGCATAATTGAACCTCATATTATTTGAGCACATGGACTTGTTTCAGTTTGCTAGCCAAATGTTTCATTGAGTAAAATGCTATTAAATTACAGTAAAAAATAAAGATGAAATATGAAAATTACCTTTAGTATAAAAAAGTTTAATGCGTTTAAAAGACAATGTGAAAACAAATAGTAAAACAAAGCCACAAAAATTTTATGAACTATCAGTCTCAAAACAAACCATTAACCCTTTCAGTACCGAGTCACTTTTCACCTTAAATCCCAGGCTGATTTTTGCAAATCTGACATGTCTCACTTTATGTGGTGATAACTTTAGAACGCTTTTACTTATCCAGGCCATTCTGAGATTGTTTTCTCATGACACATTGTACTTCATGACAGTCATAAATTTGAGTCAATATATTTCACCTTTATTTATGAAAAAATCTAAAATTTACCAAAAATTTTGAAAAAAATTTAATTGTCAAAAAATTTCAATTTCTCTGCTTTTTAAACAGAAAGTGATACCTCATAAAATATTTATTACTTAAAATGAAGGTGAAATTTCAAAATTTCAATTTTTTGGTAGATTATTTACGTTAATTTGTTTCTTACAATACAGCAAGGGTTAACAGCAAACTAAACCTCAATATACATTACTCTGATTCTGCAGTTTACAGAAATACCCCATATGTGGTGGTAAACGTCTCCATGGGTTTGTGGTTGTGGTCAGAAGGAAAGGAGCGCCATATGTATTTTGGAGGCAGATTTTGCTAGAATGGTTTTTAGGCACCATTTTGTAATTGAGAGATGCTGACGTATCTCTACAGTGGAAACCCTCAAAAAGTGACCCCATTTTGGAAACTACACCCTTCAAAGAATGTATTAAGGGTGGTACTAACCACTTTGACCCCCTAAGCGTTTTACAGAATTTGGAAACACTTAGCTGTGAAAATGAAAAGTTTCATTTCTTCCAATAAAATGTTGCTTTAGCCCCAAATTTTTCATATTCACAAGGGGTAACAGTAGAAAAACACCCCATAATTTGTTCCCCATTTTCTCCTGAATACGGCAACACCCCATATATGGTGGTAAACTGCTGTGGGGGCACATGGCAGGACTCAGAACAGAAGGAGCGCCATATGGATTTTGCAGCACAGATTTTGATGGATTGGTTTGCGGGAGCCATTGATTTTTATTTTTTTTGAGTTATTGTCTTATGTGGGGGCTCATTTTTTGTGGGATGATTTGACGTTTTCATTGGTACCATTTTGGGGTACATAAGACTTTTTGATCGCTTGGTATTACACTTTTTGTGAGTCAAGGTGAAAAAAATAGCTGTTTTGACATAGTTTTTTAAAAAAACATTTTTTACAGCATTCATCCGAAGGAGCAAATCATGTGATATTTTTAGAGAGCATTTTTATAAAGCTGATTCCATTCGAATGAATAGGAGCAGTTGTAATGGCACTGCGCTACCGCTACACAGGAGATGACACACAGGAGACGACACACAGTAAAATCTTCAAGAGAAAGCAGCTCTCGCACAAGAGCTATCTCTTCTTTAAACAGCTGATTGTGTGTGCGGTTGTGTGGGGGTGCCAGGAGTTGGACACCCACCGATCTGATATTGATGACCTATCCTGTACTCATAGGACACTTCCCAAATTGTTCCACACAAGCATGCCTTAACTGAAATTACCAAAAAAAGGCAAGCTTTAACGCACCAAGCGGCAAATTACATCTGCTTGACAACCAATCTAGGAGTAGTATTTGACCACAAAAATGGAGTCAATTTATTAAGAACAGCAAAATGAGCCTTGGGCAGGACAGCAGGAGCTGCCATGTACACATATATTGGTTTAGGTAACAGTATAATAAAATATATTAACACACCCAACAAGATTGAGAGGTAGGCCCTCCCAAGCCCTGAACTTGTAGATAACATATTTCATCATAGAAATCACATTAAGATAATAAAGTTGGTTAATATCCTTATGTAGCCCATTTCTTTTTGGATTGTCCACACCTTTTTATTAGACAAATTTAAAGGTATATAGAAAAGTGTTTAAACAAAAAATTGTTGAAATTTGCCACAAAGTTTGGCACACTCTGCTTAGTAAATCTTTTTACTTCTTTTTTTAGTTTGCAAGCAAATTTATTACTTTGAATTTAAAAAAAAAGCTGTAAGTTTTCCTAGTTATATTAAAGCACACAAAGTACGGTTTTTACATACAGTTTAGAGCTCACACACGTTTTTTCAAAATATATTATAAAGGAAATAACTCTTGATCCTAAGCTGAGATCTCCACCTCATCTGACCCTGTTTTAATAGGTGCAGTACCACATGATCACCTGGTTGCTACTCATAAAAGCCTGAACTTCCTCAGACAGTGTTATATCTCTGGAGAGCAATTAGACTGCAATAGATTGGAGCCAAAAATATGTTGTTAAACGACATTACACCTCCATATAGGGTGGAAAGAAAAGCCATTTAATAACTTGATTAAAGTTTTGCCTAAAGTACTACTGAATGTTATTTTAACGAAACAGTTACTGCTAACAATTGTAGTTGAAGAGAATTTACACAGTGTTTCATTGTTCATATTTATACCTGGTATATCATGGATGATTTTAAGACAAGAGAGGAATTTTTCAAAAACTGTGTGAATGTTGACATCTAGAAATGAGTTCATCTATTCTAAAATTTGGAAATTCAACCCATTTTTCATAAAATTCTCAGTCTAATGAATCTGAATTTTCTGTCAAAGAGGGAAAGGGAGAGAGAGACTTTTCCAAGCGATCAGAGCACTTTCAATTTGGATCTAATTTATTCGGGTCCATATCTAAATAGGATGCTGATTCAGACAAAACAGTCCAGAATCGACTCTTAAGATTACATACTTATTGACATCTTCCTGTAGGTTCTGCGGATTCAGATATGTTTCCATAATGTAACATTACCAGAAAAGCTTAACCTCCTGACCTACAGTATAATTATGTTCAGAAATAATAGAGCATTGATTTACAATACACTGAGATCTTAGAGGGCCTGTCCATAGTTTTTTGCTTATGAGATAGAAATAGGGGAGTTTAAAGGTCCTGTAAATAATAAAACAATATAATAATAATAAACAGATTTATTTTATGAGTTGCTTTATAGTGTAGGTGTGATTGAAAACCCAAAATTTTTTCTTACCAACTTATACTTATTACAGTGCTGTAGTAACTCTTCCTTTTTCATGATAACCAGAATACTTGATATAATTACGTTTATTAAACCTATGTACGTACTTCATATAATGCTTTATTATTAATTCCCTTGTCACATTTTAGCTTTTTCAAAATATGAATTAGAAAAATGTGTTTGCTGCCGTATCAGGTAAAGAAGAATCGTACATTCAAATATTACACGTTGCTTGCTTATTTGCCATATGATTGGCTAAATACCTGCATATGACAAACAATAATATACAGGGTGGGCCATTTATATGGATACACCTAAATAAAATGGGAACGGTTGGTGATATTAACTTCCTGTTTGTGGAACATTAGTAAATGGGAGGGGCAATTGTCTATGCTGTGAAGATACGAGATGTGCAGCACCTGAAGCTACGGATACTGGAAGCCTGTGCTAGCATTTCTTCTGCGGTGTTGCTATCAGTGTGTGAAGAGTGGGAGAAGAGGGTTGCATTGACAATGCAACACAATGGGCAGCACTTTGAACACATTTTATAAGTGGTCAGAAACTTGTAAATAATTCATGAAAGAATAAAGTTACGTTAAAAACAAGCACACCATTGTTTTTCTTGTGAAATTCTCAATAAGTTTGATGTGTCACATGACCCTCTTCCCATTGAAAAAACTAAAGTTGGATCCAAAATGGCCGACTTGAAAATGGCCGCCATGGTCACCACCCATCTTGAAAAGTTTTCCCCCTCCCATATACTAATGTGCCACAAACAGGAAGTTAATATCACCAACCATTCCTATTTTATTTAGGTGTATCCATATAAATGGCCCACCCTGTACTTGTTGGACTGGTGCTATTTGCACTGATTGAATCTGATGCATCAATGTCCCCAAAAATGGAATTAAATAAAATTTTAATTGATTTATCTATGGCTGTCTAGACTACAGTAAATTTTCTACTTACCTAAAGGCATTTTACAGTATTCAAAACTTGACTTCTATTAAAAAGCAGCTGCTAGAGAGGAGCCAGAGCAGAAAATGAGAGTAGTAGTGGCTCTGGCTGTTACAGTCAATCATGGTGGCTTTGCTCAAACCATTTCTTCGCTTGGCACACCCTGGTTCTGGGGCTCGTGTCTGATAATATTTAGTGTGCTTGTGATATAAAATGTTTGCATGGGTACAAGGCAGAGAGTGTAAAGTGCATTAATCAGCATATGATGCAGAAGTCAGTAACCAGGCCAGATGTAGCAAACTAAACATCTCTCTTTACTGAAGTGCAAAATATGAGTTATAGTACATCCAACTATAGCAAAACACAGCTCCAACTTCCAGTTAACTATACTGTATATGGATTTAGGCAAGGATGGCAGTTTTGGCCCTCTTCCCTCTCTATCTTTCTTAAGTCTCTTCCTGCAAAATCTATGGCGGAAAATTGTACTTTTATAATGCTGCATCTATTGTCCACTGAGGGATACAGGGCTTTAGTGATATGACTGGCCAAGTCATGTCCAAGTGTAAAGGATGTCCTAATGGTGTCCCTCACAGCAGTAAAGTCTTAGAAGCTTTTAGTAGCAGGTTACATTACTATCTCCAATGTTCAGCCATGTAGAATCTAAATTCTCTAGTTCTCTCCTTCGTCTTTCTTCTTCAGTTCTTCTGTAGATCATGCAAAGATTTAGTGATGCACCTAATTTACTAAACAGCATAAAATAGTGCATTTTCCATCAGTATTTGATCAGTAACAGGATTGGGTCCAAAACAGAGATAAAATATAAAGGAAATATTTGCATCTCTTCTGTGTTTTGAACCCACTCCTTCTTTTGGCTTACCAATACTGATCAAATACTGACTGTGTGAAAGAGGCCTTATGGACGCTCAAAATACAGGATCCTTTTTTTCTGTTCTTCTGATCTTCTGGGGGGGGTGGGGGTGCAGCAGCAGTGGCATACAGCACAAGATAGTGGCACAGTCACAGAAGTAGCAGAGCCCAACAACAGCAGTGTGATAACAAGGCCCAATGGCATGCATATCTTTTTACAAATGTAACATGTATATACTGTATCAATAGACCAAGAGGCCCCATTGGAATGGGATGGTACGAATAGCAGTAGAAGCAGCGGGCTGGTGGCATCAGGCGAGTATCAGCATCAGAATGGTGGCAGGAGGTGGACAGAAGTAACGACCCATTTGAAAAATAATCTGGTGTGGCAGCACACTATGGTATTATTATTATTTATTATTAAAGCACCATTCATTCCATAGTGCTGTACATATTAAAAGGGGTATAACATACAGACAATTGCACTAAGCATGAACAAGACGAGTTACAAACTGGTACACAAGGAGGGAGGGCACTGCCCGCGAGGGCTTACAATCTATATGATATGGGAGAAGGACACAGTAGGTGAGGGTAGAGCTGGTCATGGCAGTATAGAGGCAGCAGGGTCATTGGTTATAGGCTTGTCTGAAGAGGCAGGTTTTCAGGTTTCTTTTGAATGATTCCACTGTAGGTAAGAGTCTGATATGTTGGGATAGAGAATTCCAGAGTATGGGGGATGCACAGGAGAAGTCCTGGAGGCGATTATGGGAAGAGGTGATAAGAGAGGAGGAGAGAAGGAGATCTTGTGAAGATCGGAGATTATGTGTGGGGATGTATCGGGAAAGTAGCTCAGAGATGTAGGGAGGGGACAGGTTGTGGACGGCCTTGTATGTATCTGTTAGTATTTTGAACTGAATTAGCTGGGCAATGGGGAGCCAGTGAAGGGATTGGCAGAGGGGAGAGGCAGAGGAGTAACAGGGTGAGAGGTGGATTAGTTGGGCTCAGAGGTGAGGATAGATTGGAGGGGGACTTGCAGATTTTGTTGCAGATTGTGTTGCAGAATTTGATGTGGCTTTGCCCTGATTTCACTCTGTGCATTGCAAAGGGTGAAATCTGCACAAAAATCTGCACTAAACAATCAACAGGCTGTGGATTTCTAAATCCGCAAAGAAGGTCAATTTTTGCTTCAGAAAAAGAAGCAAAGTGTACTTGAGATATGTTGAATCTGTACAGCAATTTTTCTGCATGAAAATCTTTGCAGAAAAAAAAACAGAGGGTCATTTATTATACTGAACTATACCTAAATTAGGCATATTTTAGGCCTAGATGGCAGAGCAACTAACTATCGGTCACTTCGCCCTGATCACACCAGGTCTAAAATTGTGGGCATGGCAGGGAAGGGGATGGACTGGTAGGCTCGTCTCATTCACCATCTTCTATGCCTTTTTTAGGCGTAGAAAAAAAGTCTAAATGTAAGACAACAAGGAAGCTGTCTTACATTTTGAAGCGGCGGTGGATGTGCCAAAGTTATGTAGAGGCCTGCACCTCTTCATAACTATGGCGATTCCATCGCCAGCTATAGGGGATATTAAGACCAGCATCTAAAACCCCAGTCTTAATAAATGTGCCCCATAATCCACAAAGAGTGCAGCTAGCCTTTAGGAGCTTCCCAAGGACATTTATGACCTGTTCGGAGGTTCGGTGAGCCCATTATTCCTCCTCTATGCATGAGCAATGCTGCTCCTTTCAGTGTCTATGCGGCTGACTGAAAAAGATGACTGCTGTTCTCAACATGTTTAACCAGCACTCTAATCAAAGTTCTTTTAATTTTTTTCCTTTTTCCACTTTTTTCCTTTTCTGTTTATCTTATTTTATTTATTTTTAATTAATAAAAAGTTTGTAGATCAACGGGTACCACCTGTCTTTTCCAGCCTTCCTACACCCATTTATGAAATATTGGAAGATGCAAGAAAAATTAAGGACCTCCCTCGAGAGCACCATACTGAAGAAGGGTACAAAAGACCATGTATGTGGTTCAAGTCTGAACCAGTCTCTTTATCAGGATTTTATACCATCACATAAATCTACACATTTCTAGACCAATGTAAAATCCTGACAAAGAGTTAGATTTGCCCAGCAGCATAGCTACCATCCATGGAAGCAGGGGAAGCGGCTGCTATGGGACTTAAAATCAGAAAGACAAATAGATTTATTGGGAGGGCCCAGGGAGTGGTAAGTATAGTGCTTCTAGTCCTAGCATTGGTATTACTCATCACTACAGGCATCTGCACTGCACTAACAGTGCACAGCTCCAGGATAGGACGTAGTGTGCCTAGGAGTGCACTGTGATCTGACTCTGTGCTACGTCAGGACGTCAGGTGTAGTGTGTGACCAGACGTAGTGTTGCACAAAGAGCAAAGGCGCCTGCAGGACGAGAAAAGAGGTTTTTTTTTGGTCGGGTCTGAGGTCTGGATTAAGGGGACCGAGTTGTGTGTGTGTGTGTTCAAAAAAGATGTCTGTGCACCAATAATGTTTTTTGCACCTTCTCAATGATCTGAAGTTATTCAGCTGCACCACAAAGAGACATCCTTCATTTCCTCTGCATTTTCCAGTTTCCAGGTAGTACAATGGTGAAAAAAATTACCCCACAGTGAAGAATGATGTGAATTTGTCACAAGATGCCAGATTGGTGTCTGACTATATAATGAAGGTTGATGCATTAACCTTTGGTTTATACAGAGATCCTAAATCTGATATGAAATTTCTCTTTACAGCTTTTTGTTTTGTTCCTTTGCAAATTAAACAATTTCATGTACGAAGACAAAGTGTCTTTTCTTTTTAACATTTTGCATGGGGCAGTTGATGAACATACAGCAGTGTCAATCATTTTGTTTATGCCTATACACTGTATCGTATTGTATTATATTAGTTAGAATGTTCCTGCACCTTCCATTCATAACAACCATTGAACAGTCACCATAAATGAAAGCCTCCTCCACACTGTGTGGGCATGGAGTTTTGATTCAGGTGGGATGACCTGTGGGCTTTTCAGTTGGACACTCATTACAAGACATTAACATTTGTGTAGCGAAGCAAATAATATAAGCATGATTACTACGTTTGTTGTCAGAATTCTTAGTCATAGATCTGGAACATCTCATTCTTCAGTGAAGAGTTATTTAAGAGCAAATGTAGCAAGAGGCATTTTGGTACTTTTTCAAGAAATTGTGCAGATTCAACTTTTAGAAAGTACCTTCTAAATGTCATGCACACCTTTTCTGACTGCAACTCACATCCTGTGTCTCCTCTTGTAAAAAGAATATAATTATTACAATGGTTCAAGCTGCATTGTACTGCCTAGTACTGATGTTAGTGGGAATTAAATGGTTTTGCTGAAGCATTGTTGGACTTGCAGTACAAGAACTTGCTAGTATTTAGAGTCAGGAATTTTACCTTTAAATTCTAAGATGCTTAAAGGGGTTCTCCGGGAATTAAGAAAATGGAAATACTTAAATATTACTTCATTATAAATATATTTCCAAATACCTTTCATTAACTATATTGGCTCGTTTTGTCTGGGGATCAATTATTAGAAGAGACAAAATGGCCGTCGTCCTATTAGTGCACACAGAACCACAGCACTGAGGTAAAGAGCTGCCTCATCCTCCTCTCTGCTCTGCTTGTCAGGAATTATGACCCTGAATACAGTTAAATATGATATTTAGCTCAATCTCTGTAGGAATGGAGTTCATGGGGAGATGTGGTAATGAGCAGCAGCTCTTGTCTGCAGTCTCCATTACCTCAGTCTGTCCTGTTTGTCCTCTCTGTCCTTCATGTCTCATCATGAACTCCATTTCTACAGAGATTCAGCTGAAGATCTTATCGGATATATTCAGGATCATAATCCCTGACAAGTAGAGCAGAGAGGAGGATGAGGCAGCTCAGTGCTGTGAAGTAACTTGTCCTCCTGTGTGATTAGGACAGGTTCTGTGTGCACTAATAGGACGGCGGCCATTTTGTTTCTCCTAATCATTGTTCCCTACACAAAACGAGCCATTATAACTAATGAAAGGTATTTGGGAATATATTTATAATAAAGTAATATTTAAGTATTTTCATTTTCTTAATTCCCAGAGAACCCCTTTAAGTATAAGTCTACATTCAAAAGGCTTGGTAGAAACAAAATAAAAATTTTGGACAGGCTGGGTGATATGATTGTGTAATATGACCTGGCTAGTTAATACATGGATATTTACCAATGTCTTAAACAGGTTATCCGGGAATTAAAAAACTAAAATTCCTAAATACCTTTCATTAATTATAATGGCTTGTTTTCTGGGGAGCAATCAGGGGGAAAAAATGGCTGGCATTCTATTAGGACACAACCTGTCCTTATCACACTGTAGGGCAAGTTACTTCAGAACACTGAGCTAAAGATCTGCCTCATCCCCCCCTCTGCTTGTCAGGTATTATGAACCTGAATACAGCTGATAAGATCTTCAGATGAGTCTCTGTAGGAGTGGAGTTTATGAGGAGACAGTTGAAGTACATAGAGGACTGACAGGACAGACTGTGGTAATGTGGGGCTGGGGTAATGTAGCCGACAGCATAAAAGTGCTACTCATTAGCCACACCCCCATTTCCCTGTTTATTATTATACTGTAAAATTTCTATAGTATTAAAGAATTATATAAATAAGACACAATGTCTTTATGGATGGTGCCCCACAACAAATATATAAACATTACTTCAGAGTGTCTGTAGAAACCTTGTGTCAAGGTTGGGGTACACAGAAAAGGGAGATGTGATCCCTGAGCTCTCCCCAACCCCTGTCCCTGCCTAATTGCCTCCGTGTCCTAGGCGACACGGCGACAACCACGAAGACTGCAATTACACTTACTAAGGTGCAGGGAAAAGGGACAACAAACAGAGACGAACAAAACACAGAAGAATGGTCAACAAGCCGCGTCAGAAAACCAGAGATAACGTAAGTACAAATCAGAAGACGGTAGAGTAGTCAGGTACGAGCCAAGGGTCAAATATAAGCTGTCAGGATACACACGATACAAGAGCACAAGCAGGTATAGCAAGGATTTGCAAAAACCGGCAAGGAGCAAAGAAGAAGGCAGGTATTTATGCAGGAAGATATCCCACCCCCAGGTTCTGAATGGACCAGATTCGAGAAGCCACTCAGCCCAGCACCTGAGTATTAACCCTATGTAGACAAACAAAAACATGAAGATGGGCGTTGGCTCCAAAACAACTCCACAGTGTGAACATGGTTAAAGGCAAGGCGTAGGCACTGAACAGAACCACACAAAAACTCAGAATACCAAGCAAAAATAGAAAACCTATGTTCTCCGGTGACCAGACCTGACAGTACCCCCCCCCTCCACGAGGGGCCTCCGGACCCTTAGACCCTAAGGATGGTTTAGACGGATAGTCCCGATGAAAAGATTTAACCAATCGTGGAGCATGAACATCCCTAGCAGGGACCCAAGATCTATCCTCAGGACCGAAACCCTTCCAATGAATGAGGTATTGAAGAGAGTTCCTGACCAGTCTGGAATCGACAATCCTCTCTACCTCATACTCGAGATCACCCTCCACCACAGATGGCGAGGGAGGGTCAGGGAGGGGTACCACAGGATCCACATAGCGTTTCAACAGACTCTTGTGAAACGTATTGTGAACCCGCCAATCAGAGGGCAACGCCACCTTGAACGATACAGGATTAATAACATGAGTTACGGTAAATGGACCAATGAACCTAGGAGCCAATTTCAGAGACGGAACTTTCAACTTAAGGTTCTTAGTAGACAATAGGACCTTGTCACCCACAACAAAAGTTTCTGAGACAGTACGCCTACTTCTGGATGAATGGACCATTAAACTTTGTGCTCTTTTCAAGTTCTGCTGAACTTGCGACCACACTGTGCACAGTTGGTTAGTTATGGACTCAGCACGAGGGGTATCCGAAACTGACGATGACGAGAAGGAAAACCTGGGATGGAATCCATAATTACAGAAGAAAGGAGATGTGAGTGTGGATGAACTAGTGTGATTGTTGATGGCAAACTCTGCTAACGGAAGATATGAGACCCACAGATGTTGACAGTCAGAAACAAAAAGACGAAGGTACTGTATGAGCTCTTGATTCATCCTCTCCGTCTGCCCATTAGTTTCGGGATGGAAGGCAGAGGAAAAGGACAATCTTACCTCAAGCTTAGAACAGAAAGCTCGCCAAAACTTAGCCACAAATTGTACCCCCCTGTCAGACACAACTTCATCAGGAATACCGTGGAGACGCACAATATGTTGAATAAATAGATCTGCCAATTCCTCTGCTGAAGGCAGTTTTTTTAGCGGAACAAAATGGCCCATCTTAGAGAAACGATCCACCACCACCCATATAACAGAGAACCCTTGAGAAAGTGGCAGATCGGTAACAAAATCCATAGACACGTTAGACCAAGGCCTGTCTGGCACTGGGAGCGGGAGAAGAGGTCCCTCAGGACGTCTCCTGGGGACCTTTCCTCGCGCACAGACCTGACAAGCTAGAACAAATGCATGAACGTCAGTATTCATATGTGGCCACCAGTAGTTTCTTTTCAATAGATCTAGTGTTCCCCGAACACCTGGATGACCGGCTAGTACGGAACAGTGTGTCTCCTCTAACACTCTCAATCGAAGGGACAAGGGAACAAACATTTTGCCTTCCGGAAGGTCTCTTGGGGCAGAATTTTGTTTGGAGCGAATTTGATCTGAGAGGTGAGAGGAGATGGCTGCCAAAACAATACCAGCCGGTAAGATGTTACCAGGTTCCGACTCAGGACCCTCAGGGACACCAAAACTCCGAGACAAAGCATCAGCCCTGACATTCTTGGTACCAGGTCGGAAAGTGACCACAAAATTAAAACGAGAGAAAAACAACGCCCATCTAGCCTGACGGGCATTGAGACGTTTTGCATTATCCAAGTACACAAGATTTTTGTGATCTGTGATCACTGTCACTGGGTGAAGAGCTCCTTCCAGGAAATGGCGCCACACTTCGAACGCCCATTTGATGGCAAGGAGCTCGCGATTCCCAATATCATAATTCCTTTCACAAGACGAGAATTTCTTGGAAAAGAATGCACATGGTCTGAGGTTAGTGAGAGCAGCTGACCCTTGAGATAAAACTGCCCCTACACCGACCTCAGAAGCATCTACCTCAACAATGAATGGCTGAGAGAGATCAGGTTGAATTAATACAGGCGCAGAGGAGAACGCTTTCTTGAGTTCCTCAAACGCAGAGTACGCAGCAGGAGACCAGTTACTGGGATCAGCCCCCTTGCGGGTAAGATCCGTGAGTGGCTTGGCAATTACGGAAAAGTGCTTGATAAAATTCCTGTAATAATTGGCGAACCCAAGAAAACGTTGAAGGGATTTTAAATCCGTGGGCCGAACCCAATCCGCGATTGCCTGAACCTTACACGGATCCATCTGAACCTCGGAAGGAGTGACCACATAACCCAAGAATGAAACTTTTTGTACACAAAAAATGCATTTTTCTAGTTTAGCAAACAGAGAATGATTACGCAAACGGGATAACACCAGACGAAGATGTTTACGGTGTGAATCCAGATCAGAAGAAAATATCAGGATATCATCCAGATAAACCACCATAAAAACCCCAATACAGTCATGAAAGATATGATTCATAAAACCTTGGAATACAGCTGGGGCATTGCTTAAACCAAAAGGCATAACCAGATACTCGAAATGTCCCAGAGGCGTATTAAAAGCTGTCTTCCACTCATCCCCTTCCCGGATCCGAATCAGGTTATAAGCTCCCCGTAGATCTAATTTGGAGAACCAGTTGGCCCCCGGAACCTGATTCAGGAGGTCCGGGATGAGGGGAAGCGGTCCAGAGTTTTTAACAGTGATTTTATTAAGTTCACGGTAGTCAATACATGGTCTCAAACCCCCATCTTTTTTCTCAACAAAAAAGAAACCAGCCCCCGTAGGAGATTCGGAAGGCCGAATATGTCCTATAGCCAAACTCTCACCGATGTATTGTTTTAGAGACTCTCTTTCTGGCACAGACAGATTATAAATCCGACCCTTAGGTAACTTGGCATCAGGCAATAGATCAATCTTACAATCAAAGTCTCTGTGTGGAGGCAAGACTTGAGACAGAGGTTTCGAAAAAACGTCTGCAAAATCTGAAATAAACTCCGGGATCTCAGAATCACATACATTGGTAGAACAAAGGGAAACTTGAGACATATGGGCCTTACACTGCGGGCCCCAGTGAACTAATTCCTGACTCACCCAATCAATAACCGGATTGTGCAGCTGAAGCCAAGGAAGACCCAGAATAATGTTCACAGACAAATTTTTCATTACAATGAAAGAACAATACTCAATATGTAGTGCACCCACCACCAATCTTATCTCAGGAGTACGGAATTTGACCAAACCGGCATGCAGAGGGGTCATATCGACACTAGACACCTGGATAGGAGGGGACAGGGGAATCAAAGAAGGCACAATTTGGGAAACAAATTCAAAATCAATAAAGTTGGCGGCTGAACCAGAATCCAAGAAAGCCTGTCCAACACGTGAGGCTGACTGGAAAGAGACGGTGCAGGGCAAAAATACTCTAGAAACATTAGGGAGTACCTGAGCTCCTAGACAGTCCTCCCGATAACTGTCTAGGAGCGGAAGTTTTCCTGCTGAGGTTTTCTTCGGACAGGAATTCAGCAGATGATCCGGACTCCCGCAGTAGAAGCACAAATGATTCCTCGTACGATGTTCCCTTCTCTGCTTAGGCGTAATACTGCCGAGTTCCATCGGTTCCGGTCCGGATTGGCTGGAGACCGGATTGAGGATCGGCTGAGGAGCAGGAGACACCCGAGGAGGTCGCCTGGATCTTAGACGTCTATCTGCCCGGACGGCCAGGGTCATAGCTTCGTCAAGTGTTTTAGGTTCAGCATGGGCTAACAACAAATCCTTCACACGGTCAGACAGTCCAGTCATAAAAAGGTCTTTCAAAGCCCTATCATTCCACCCGGAGTCGGTCACATATTGTCTAAAACTAGCACAGTAATTTTCTGCCATCTGTCCACCCTGACGTAGAGACAATAACTGGGATACCGCTAACGCTGGGCGATCTGGCTCATCATATATCTGACCCAGCGCAACAAAAAACTCGTCAAGGTATGAGCGCAAAGGAGAGGCAGTGGGTAAAGAAAAGGCCCAGGTTTGGGGGTCTCCGCGCAGGAGAGACATAACCAAACCCACCTTTTGCGCTTCCGTTACAAACGACCGAGGTCGTAAAGAAAAATACAAAATACATCCTTCCCGAAACAGAAAAAATTTCTTACGGTCACCGTAAAAAAAATCAGGAAGGGGGACCTTAGGTTCAGGTGCAGGTGTAGGAACTTGGGGTGCAGACACAGGAGCCGAGGCCTGCATATTTTCCTGAACCTGAAGGCGTATAGCAAGATCCTGAACCAAATTGGTCAGGGCCTGGACCTGAGATACCACCACTGACATTTGCTCCATAGGTGGAATAAACGTAGCTGGCCGTATACAGGTTGCAGGTTTAGTCCTGGCCAGTTTTTCTGTCAAGGTTGGGGTACACAGAAAAGGGAGATGTGATCCCTGAGCTCTCCCCAACCCCTGTCCCTGCCTAATTGCCTCCGTGTCCTAGGCGACACGGCGACAACCACGAAGACTGCAATTACACTTACTAAGGTGCAGGGAAAAGGGACAACAAACAGAGACGAACAAAACACAGAAGAATGGTCAACAAGCCGCATCAGAAAACCAGAGATAACGTAAGTACAAAACAGAAGACGGTAGAGAAGTCAGGTACGAGCCAAGGGTGAAATATAAGCTGTCAGGATAAACACGATACAAGAGCACAAGCAGGTATTGCAAGGATTTGCAAAAACCGGCAAGGGGCAAAGAAGAAGGCAGGTATTTATGCAGGAAGATATCCCACCCCCAGGTTCTGAATGGACCAGATTCGAGAAGCCACTCAGCCCAGCACCTGAGTATTAACCCTATGTAGACAAACAAAAACATGAAGATGGGTGTTGGCTCCAAAACAACTCCACAGTGTGAACATGGTTAAAGGCAAGGCGTAGGCACTGAACAGAACCACACAAAAACTCAGAATACCAAGCAAAAATAGAAAACCTATGTTCTCCGGTGACCAGACCTGACACCTTGCTTATATAAGTAGGGTCAGTGCAGTGCCATTATAAGTATGTCCCTACAACACAGTACAATGTAACTGTACAGCGCCTAAAAAGAGTATTTATACCTCTTGAACTTTTCCACATTTTTTCACATTACACCCACAAACTTAAAAGTATTTAAGCGGGATTTTATGTGACAGACCAACACAAAGTAGCAAGTATTGGTTATGTGAAAAGAAAATGATACTGTACTTGGTTTTAAAAAAATTTAATAACTAAGTATCTTAAAAGTATGGCGAGCATTTGTATTCAGCCCCCTGGTACCCCTAAATACAGTGTGACCAATTGCCTTCAGAAGTCACCTAATCTCAGTTTAACTACAGCGGAGGTTTGTTAGACAACATTGGTGATCAAACAGAATCATGAAAACCAAGGAACATACCCGATAAAATTATAGATGTTGCAAAGTTGTAGAAAAGTGTAAAGCAGGGTTAGATTATTAAAATAAATACCACATGCTCTGAACATCTCATGGAGCACTGTTCAATCCATCATCCAAAAATGGAAGAAGCATGGCACAACTGCAAACCTACCAAGACATGGCCATCCACCTAAACTAGCAGCCCAGGCAATGTGAACACTGATTAGAGAAGCAGCCAAGAGGTCCATGGTCACTCTGGAGGAGCTACAGAGATCCACAACAAAGGACAAGTATTAGTCGTGTACTCCACAAATCTGGCCTGTATGGAAGAGTGGCAACAAAAAAAGCCATTTTTGAAAACAAACCATAAGAATTCCCATTTGTATTTTGCCACAAGCCATGTAGGGGACAGAGCAAACATGTGGAAGAAGGTTTTGTAGTCAGATGAGACTAAACACTGCACATCACCCTGAACACACCATCCCCACCATGAAACATGTTGGTGGCAGCATCATGCTGTAGGGACACTTTTCTTCACCAGGGACAGGGATGCTGGTCAGAGTTGATGAGAAGATGGATGGAGCTAAATACAGGGAAATCCTGGAGGAAAATCTGGTAGAGGCTGCAAAACACTTAAAGGGATTGTGTGAGCTTTTTAATATTGATGACCTATCCTCAACCCCTTTAACCCCTTGATGAATTGTGTGAGAACAGTCAGTGTTTGAACTACCATGAAGAGAAGATTCAGGTGGAGGTGAAGGACCGTATGCAGCAGTGTTGGTGGTAGTGGTAGTAGTAGTGGTACTTGTCACCACGGTGGTCGTGGTGGTGGTAGAGGCAGTGGTTGCCATGGCAACAGTGGCTCTTGGGGAAATACAGAGGAGGAAATCAGTAGGGAGGACAAGGATCTGCCGAATTTTAATACTTACCTACCGGAAATTCGAGTTCCTAGAGTCCTGAGGCAGCACAGTATGGGTTAAGTCTAGATCCCTAGAACAAGGCAGAAGAGACTAATTAAGCAATAAAATAATTAATTAATTGACCCCCGATAGTATAAAGGTCACCAGTAACCACACCCACACAGAGTTTGTATGCAGCAATATATTTATTAGGGTGGGTCCCCTGTGCTGCCTCAGGACTCTAGGAACTCGAATTTCCGGTAGGTAAGTATTAAAATTCGGCAGTTCCTAGACGTCCTTTGGCAGCACAGTATGGGACTTCAAAGCAGTGGCAAACCAAAAAAGGGGGGGGTATTAAACTGAAACATTAGGACACAAGACTCTCTGGCCCAGGGCTGCGCCATCAGGGATGTCAAGCCTATAGTGCTTGATAAAGGTGTTGGGTGACGTCCACGTTGCAGCCCGACATATTTCCTGAAGCGACACATTTCCAGCTTCGGCCCATGAGGCAGATGTTGACCTCGTGGAGTGTGCCTTCAAATCCTTGGGAGTCGCCATACCTCTCTTGTTATAGCAGAGAGATATGGTATTTTTGATCCATGAGGATAAAGTCCGTTTCGAGGCTTTAAAACCTTGCGACTTTCGTCCAAAAAGAATAAACAGATTTTCAGAGCATCTGAATGACTTGACTCTTTCTAGGTAAAACAGTATTGCTCTCCTGACATCCAGCAGATTTTCTGAGCCATCTTCTGTAGTAAGAGCAGGCAAGATGATTTCTTGGTTCAAGGCCAGAGACGAAGTCACCTTAGGTACGAAGGTAGGTAAGGTTCTTAGCACAATGGAGTGTGAGAGGTCTCTGAAGTAAGGATCCTTACAAGATAATGCTTGGATTTCTGATAATCTTCTGACTGAAGATATAGCTACCAGAAACGCAGCCTTCCAAGAGACAAACTTAACATCAATTGACTCCATAGGTTCGAAAGGAGCCTCTTTGAGACAGTCAAGTATGAGTAGCAGATCCCAGGAAGGAACTAGGTTCCGCACATCAGGACGTATGTTCTTGATACCTCTGAAAAACTTCAGCACTATCGGATGTTTGGAAAATTTTCCATTCAGAAAGGAATTGATAGCAGCAAATTGTGTTTTGAGCGTACTGAGTTTTAATCCTTTTTCAAGACCGTCCTGAAGGAACTGTAGGATTACTGGAAGTGAGGATTCAGAAGAGTATGCCCGGAATGTCTGCCAATGACGCTCATACGTCTTCCTCGTATTCTCTTTACAAGCATTAATAACCGTGGAGATGACTTTATCAGAGAATCCTTCTTTCTTCAGAAGGTCAAGTTCAGTCCCCACGCGGTCAGTTTCAGACGGTCGAGCTGCTGATGTGCTAGGCCGTTCTGTGTCAGAAGGTCTGGAACTAGTGGCAGTGTCCAAATGTTCCCCTGAGCCAGAGAGAGTGCCAGGGAGAACCATGCCCTCCTGGGCCAGTAGGGTAGAATTACAATTGCCCTGGCATTCTCCTCCTTGATCTTGGTCAGAGTCCTCTGTATCAGTGCAGGAGGGGGAAAGGCATAGACGAAGATCTTTCGCCACGAAATTGATAGACCGTCCACAGCGAAAGGACTCTGGCAAGGATCCAGGGCACAAAACTGAGGTTTCTTGGCATTCAGTTTTGTAGCAAAGACGTCTAGTTGCGGGTCTCCAAACCTCTGGACTATCTGATGATACATCTGAGGAGAAAGACACCATTCTGCTGGTGAAAGAATGTGTCTGCTGAGCAAGTCCGCTGTGGAGTTTAGTGAGCCCTTTATGTGGATAGCTGACAAGGTCTTCAAATTCCTCTCCGCCCACTGGAACAGAGACCGAGACTCTCGCCGAAGTGCAGGGCTCCTGGTGCCACCTTGTTTTTTTATATAGAATACTGTGGCTAGATTGTCCGATTGTATTAGGACATCCTGGTTCTGCAGCAGATGTTTGAAATGCTTGAGAGCCAAGGTCACAGCCCTCAGTTCTTTCCAGTTGGAAGATCTTCCTAAGTGTTGGGGTGGCCACTTCTCCTGTACCCAGTGAGATCCGACATGGGCACCCCAGCCCGAAGAGGAGGCATCCGTCGTGAGAACTGTCTTCTGTTCCTGACGAATCAGGACTCCCTGCTGAAGATGACGAGTATCCAACCACCATCTTAAGTCCTGTTTGGTGTCTGGTGAAATCTGGATTCTGCGGTCCAAGGACTGGGGATTCCTGTCCCACGCTGACAAAATTTCTGCTTGCAAGTTTCTGAAATGGGCTCTCGCCCAGCTGACCGCGTCCAAGGTCGAGGTGAGGTGACCCAACACCCTCATGGCTTGGCGAATCGATACTGTAGGTCGGGAAATTATTCTGAAGACATTTCTCTTGACCTTCAAGCATCTGTCTTGGGAGAGAAACAGCTTCATCCGTAAGGTGTTTATCCTGAACCCCAGAAACTGGATATTCTGTACCGGATTCATCTGGGATTTCTCTCTGTTGATCAGAAACCCATGGGACTGGAGCAGCTGGATCGCCCTCGTCATCTGAGATAACAATTGCTGAGATGTTCTGGCTATCATCAGCCAATCGTCTAGATATGGAATTACGTGAATTCCTTGCAGTCTGAGGATCGCTGCAAGAACCACTGTCACTTTGGAAAACACTCTTGGTGCTGAACTGAGATCAAATGGCAGGCAGGTAAACTGGTAGTGATGGATTACCCCCTGTGACATCACTGCGATCCTCAGATACTTTCTGTGTGTTCTGGCCACTGGGATATGTAGGTATGCATCCCTGAGATCCAGTGTTGCAAGAAAGTCCCCTTGGCTGACTATGGGGAGGACAGATCTTATATTGTCCATCTTGAATCTCTTTTTGACCATGTACTGATTCAGATACGTCAAGTCTATAATCAAGCGGAGTTTCCCGTTTGGTTTGGGTACTGGGAATATTATGGAGTATACGCCTCCACCTTTCTCCGCTGGAAAAACCGGCTCTAGCGCACCCTTTTCCAGGAACTCCTGTACTAGATCCAGAAGGCATGCATTTCTGGGATAATTGATGACAAACTTTTCTGGGGGAGTATCTTTCAACTCTAACAGGTAACCGTACTTTATTAGAGACAACACCCAACTGTCTGTTACCGACTTTTCCCAGGTGTGAGAAAAGTGGGTGAGCCTTCCCCCGACACCCAGATGAGATAAATTGGCGTCATAATTTATCATCTTTCTTGGGTGGCTGCTGGTTTTGTTATTGAAAGATGTAGAGGGGTTACGTGGCTTGTTCCTGAAACCCCTGAATCTGTCTTGGCGGTAATCTCTCCTGGCTTTATTTGGAGATCTCCTGAAACCACGCTGGTAAGGTCTATAATAAGGTCTCCTCTGTGATGGAAACCCAACACTTTTATTATCGCAAAGATCTTTCAATATCTCTTTTAGCTGGGGACCGAACATGGTATCAGGCTGAAAAGGTAAAGTACAGAAATGGTGCTTGGATGACACATCACCATTTGACCACTGTTTTAGCCACAACGCACGCCTTATTGCATTAGATGAAACCATGCATCTTGAAGTCAGAGACAAATTATCTAATGGTGCGTCACACAGATATTCAGCAGCAGCTTTGAGTGCAGACATCTTTTCAATGATCACGTTTCTATCGGTACCCTCTTCCAAGTCTCTGGTCACATCACTTAACCAGACTCTTAGAGCTCTTGCTACAGGAACCGTAGACATAGACACCTTGGAAGCTGCAGCCGCAGCAGTATAACATTTCTTAGCCAAGCTATCTGCTTTCTTATCCATGGAATCATGCAACAAGGCAGACTCTTCAGCCGGGAAGAAAGACTTTTTGGCTAATTTTGCCACATAAATGTCCACTTT
The DNA here is from genome assembly GCA_900303285.1 of Rhinella marina. Lineage (NCBI taxonomy): Eukaryota > Metazoa > Chordata > Amphibia > Anura > Bufonidae > Rhinella > Rhinella marina. Next base: position 7,979 of record ONZH01028099.1, on the reverse strand, counting down.
GGGTGGATGATCCCATTTTGCCACCTCTTCTTCAGACAACTTATATAAGGCTTTAAACCTTGAGCCAATATCAAGACGCTTATCAACAGAATCCCAGTCTTTCTTAAACATAGTGTCAATTATGGGATGGGAAGGAAGATAGCTATCTTCAGAAACTGGAAAGTAGTATAGACCTTCCTTGGGAGGCTTCCCTTTAATAGACCTTTCAGACTGAAGAGTCACTTTTACTGCTTTAATCAACTTATGCACTTCCTCTCTCTCAAACAACCTGAAATCAGACTTATGGGATTCAGGATCAGAACCATCCGACTCTGACTTAGCAGAGCTATGAGGAGGAGAGTTAGCTGATGAAAATTTTCTCTTCATAGAAGAGGGACCCATGTCTCCTAGAGCCAGTGCCAATTCACTCCTGATGATATCTCTGATAGCATCTATAGGTATAGAGGTAGCACGATCTTGTGTAGCTGCTGCACATGGATCACATACATTTCCAGGTAACTCATCAGGGATAGGCAGATTACATTCACGGCACATCCTATGCCTAGACTTGCTGGTGCGTTTTCCTTCCCGAGGGGCTGACATCTAATAGAGACAACAATTAGAACTGCAAGTCTCAGCCAACAGCATGACCTAAGAAAAGTGTACTAAGCAACTGAGCACTACAAGTCCCAGCCAGAGCATACACCTGTGCACTACAAGACCCAGCCAGAGCATACACCTGTGCACTACAAGACCCAGCCAGAGCATACACCTGTGTACTATCCAGAACACTATACCCCGTCACCAGTGCAGAGAATAGCAGAAGAGGAACAACAATGCCCAGAAGCAGACAGTACACATACTAAAACCAAACACCATTAGGCAAGGCCTGAAGATCACCAGTATATATTTACCATAAGCTCCTATGACGCTGTTGCCCAGGCAGAGAGTTACAGTGAGACTGGCCCTGAGAGCAGAGAAGTAGTGCAGAGCGCAAGCCACGCCCCCAGAACTTCCTTACCTCATCAGCTGTTCGTAGAAGCAGAGTTGATCATCAGTGCAGCGCTCGTTCTCCAGCTGAGCCAGGGGAGAAACAGGCATATACCAACACACAGGGGGAAGGAATCAGAGGAACAACCTGGTGTAGATAACCAGGATTTCTTCCAGCTACACTATGCGTGGGGAGGACTTGTCAGACCGACAGCCCAGAGCCCCCACCATGTGAGACCGTGGGGCCCTCAAAAACTGCACAGGCCAACCTATGAAAAACAAGAAATAAATATAAATAAATTTTTCAAAAATGTAAGAGCTAATCTGTTCAATGTGAACAGTCCTGTAGTCTCTTCCACATTGCAGAAGAAAAAAACTCTGTGTGGGTGTGGTTACTGGTGACCTTTATACTATCGGGGGTCAATTAATTAATTATTTTATTGCTTAATTAGTCTCTTCTGCCTTGTTCTAGGGATCTAGACTTAACCCATACTGTGCTGCCGAAGGACGTCTAGGAACCCATATTATTACATAAAAGTGGACACAATGATGATTGTGTATTGGATAATACCTGGGAGCCGGTTCAGGGTGCTGAGAAGGAGGTAACATCAGATGAGGAGGGTTGGGGCCATTGAAGCAGTAAAGAGCAGAGACAAAGTTAGCTCAGAACCTCCCAAAAAACTGCTAGGCCCAGATCTGCTTCTATTATGGTCAGCTTGGGAACTGGTGATGCAGCTGAAACTGTGGTTCCAGGCTCAAAGTGTGCCAGATCTAAGCCAAGCTCAAATGCCACTAACTCTGTGCGAGTATCTCCCGTTGGCAGTTTTTATCCACAGTTCCAGAAGACAAAAGCACTGCCGTGTGCCAGATCTTCAGAATAAAGATAAGCCATGGGCGTTCAAGCACAAACGCAGGCACTTGTAGGTTAGGAACAGACAAGTCCTAAACTGAAACCCAGCCCTCTTTCCCTACCTGCAGTATAAGCCCTACTTGCAATAAGGTACAAAAAGAGAGAGAGACAAAGGATAGTCAAGAGGAAAGCGGAGGTCAGAAGCATATATATGAGAGATATGAAACAGCAATCAAGAACAGGAACCAAGAACAAAGCTAGTGAGCCCAAAGACTATCACTGGCAATGGTTCCATTACAATAGGGGATTTAAATCAAGAACCATGTCCCCGGACTAGAACCTAACTGTCCATAGGTCAACCACACAACCAAAAGGTAATAGGGCAGATGGGCTATCATCTCCCCCAGTTCATGCTGTAGATAAAAGAAGAGCATTGCTCTCTGTAACTAATGACACGGCTGCGTCATTGGGGTGAATGGCTCAGCAGCACATCTCACCTGGCACGACCGTGCCAAGGCAGAGGATCACGACGCTGGGGCCCGGACAGGTAAGTTTCATACAGCAGCACAGCTCTATTGCAGCACATGAGGAAGCATCATGAGGTCCTTTTTGAAAATAGAACTGGCTGCCAGCTAGCGTAATAAGAGTGTCCTCCTTCTCCCCAGTCAACTTTGCGGCAGCCAGACTACATTAACAGATGCAGAATAATTTTCTTGTCATTATTATAACCAGTAACTGCTTCTCAATGTAGTAAAATGATCCAAAATTGCAAATCTTCTCTCATCTTGATAAAATAAACATTCATATATCAATTGTATTGGCAGCCCCGGTCTATTTATCAAATGATTAGTTATGCAGATTCTTGTCATGTAACTGTATTGTTACTGTTTTGTTCCTGGTGGTGGAACAATCATTTTCTTCTTGTATACTACATATTACAACAGGTTCTCACATTTCCTAATAGCTCAGTGTGTTATTATGTTCAGTCCCAAGCGAAAGGTCACTGGTTCAAATCCAGGAGCACCCAAGAAAAGAGAAACAGCATCATCCAGCTCATTGATAGTGGTATCTTGGCCAAGAAAATTGCCAAATTGCATCATGTGAGTGCCATGACAGTTTGAAGAATATGAAATCAAGTATGTACATCCATTCCAAAGCCAAGAGGTGGGTGTCCAGGCAAAATATTGGAGTCAAAGAGTCAAGTCATCACAAGGTCTATCAGTTCTATCAACACAGCAGTGGAGGTGGCTCATATACTTTGTAAGGGCTCATGCACACAAACGTGTGCCGCCTGTGCTGCGGTCCGCAATGCACGGGCACTAACCGTGAGGCCACCGCATGCGGATCGCGGACCCATTCACTTGAATGGGGTCTGCGATCTGCATCCGAGGGTCCGCACCGCAAAAAAGTAGTGCTTGCGCTACTTTTTTGCGGTGCGGAGGCACGGCCAGAAACATGGTGTGCTTCCGTGGTGTTCCGATCCGTGCCTCCGCTCCGCCTCTCCCGGATCGCGGACCCATTGAAGTGAATGGGTCTGCGATCCGTGATGCGGGCTGCACACGGCCGGTGCCCATTTATTGCGGACCCGCCGTATGCGGCCCGCAGCACGGGCATGGCCGGCACACGTTTGTGTGCATGAGCCCTAATAGTGAGATCACAAATGTACATGCAAACACTGTTCGATGTGCATTACATAAGTCTGGAATGGTGGCCTGAAAAAAGGTGAAGAAGCCTCTACTTCAATATTGTCATAAGAAGTGTCCACTCAAGTTTGCAAAAAAGTACGAACAGTTGACAATAGAAGATTGGAAACAAGTGATTTGGAGCAATGGGACAAAAGTCAACAGACTGGGCTCTGATGGGTGCAAATGGGTCTGGAATAAACAAGGTAAAAGGGGGCTAACAGATTGAGAAGTTGAAGGAACTGTCAAGATTGATGGAGGAAGCCTGATGATATGTTTTTTTTTTCAGCCAAAGGTGTTGGATACTTGACCAGGATTGATGGTGGTCTCAGTACTGAGCTATATGTGACTATGTTTCACGAAGAGTTACTTCGTACACTTGAGTACTATGGGTATGAAAAGGACGATATAGTGTTCCAGCAGGACAAGGACCTGAAGTATACATCCAGATTGGCAAAGAAATGGTTCTATGACAATACTGTAGAGGTGCTATATTTGCCCCCACAGTCCCCACACCTCAACCAAATTGAACACTTGTGGGTAGAGTTGAAGAAAAAGCTGTATTCGTACCCAAGTGTCACGCCCGTAGAAGGGAGGCACCACACCAGACGAAGAAGGAGAGAGAACAAGGAACAAGGTCTGAAAGCTAGGGAAGGAAAAGGACACCTCCTAGTCAAATCCCTAGTCACAGTCCTGACTGGCTATCAGTATGAACAGACCCCAAAGGTAGGTGAGTTCATACACAGGAGTACCTAGAGTCCTATCACACCCTATGAGACCCTGGTGATAGTGACAGGACTGAGACTACCTCCAGGAATGAAGGACGGACAGGAGTCTCCATCAGGCCTACAACAAAGGGCAAGGGAAAACAAAACACAGAAAAACAAATCAATATGTAAAAGGGAAAGGAAGCACTTAACTGTTTAGTAGCAATGTATCAACCTATAAATACCTGACCTATGAGGGCTACCACAGGAACCAAATATATCTATATTCCCTTACAAAAACCATCTGTGTATGCCTTAATAACCAACACATCAAAGGCAGTTAAAATCAAACTTTATTAATATTAATGATAAAAGTAATAACAATATGCAAGGTAAATGTCAAGTGAAGATACAACAAAGATCTAAGAGAGAGACACGGGACATGAGCTCCATGTGCTGAAGTCACTGTACAAAAGGAGCCATATATGTATATATACAGTGATGTCAGAAACAGGTGAGAATGGAACAAATACTACTCGCTGCACACGCTAGATACATAGCAAATTTTGCATTTACAATTGGGGGTATATCAGCCCTACCACTATATACATCATAAAATACATCGGTGTATTACCAAACTCTCCCTCCAGATTTCTGAACATGCATACCCGTGTCCCTCACTTACCCAACGCGTTTCGCCCACAGGCTTCATCAGGGAAAAGTGAGGGACAGTCTCAGAAGGGCCTCTTTATATGGGCGTCCTCATTAGTGAAGCACACACCCCCGGAAACCACGCATATCCATACGTTAATAGGTACTACATACCGAATCGAGAAAGGTGATAGCGTCCGTCCCGGCAAAGTGCGCAGGTGCCGGAATACGTCATAATCACATGACCTCCAGCATAGTTCACTGAATATCATACCGCGCACATGACCGGGCAGCGTCATAGTCACATGATCACCCGTCAATACCATCTGGAATCCTTCTCCATCACGCATGCGCCGAAGGGTTATCTGCTCCGAACAGGGCATGTCCGAGGCCAAAGTATGGTAATATTCACAAAGCCCCATCCTGGCCGTTCGCATCCATACGTATATAGATACAACGTAATGGTTCTATATTCCATACCAGGGCTGCGTGTCTTCTAAGGGGTGTGCACAAGACCAACGGGGACGCCCACATCTCAAATTAGTTATTCAATCAGAAAATCCCATAATCACAGTCCAGACCTAAATAGTATCTATTGTAAATATACCAGATGGTCAAGGACATTAAACATGATAAACCATGGGGACAAGTAAGTAAATAAATTACAGTCTAGGATATAAACATATAAAAATATATATCTATATATCCATATAAAAAAAGAAAGAAAGAACCCCCCCTAAAAACTCTAATAAATTCATTCTTATATTGGCTGAATGTATATATATGTATATAAAAAAGATTAATTTCATATTCATACAGGAATGTATACAATATAGACATTATACAAGATATATGTTGAATGGATCACACAGAAATATATATCTATGAAAAAAAAATTTTAGTATATAAAATACATCTAAAAAAGTGTACCTATACATAATAAAATAAAAACCTATTACCCATATAAATAAATAATCACATTTGCATGATGAAAATTAGTGTACCTCAATTACTGTGATAAATACATGAAATATAGTAAATAACATAAACTCAATACCTAATTATCAGATACTACAATAAAAACCCAATATATTTGTGAATAACACTGAAATTAGATACATGATTCTAAAAATACTCCATCCATAATTCATTAATAATAATATACATAACTCAAAAATACATCATATCAACTTAACCTTATAAGCCCTACACTAGGTGTCAAATACGCATGTCAAGCAATTCATATACAAAGATGTGACAAGGGTGAATAGAAGTGAAGTGAAACAGGTGATGAAAAAATAAGGACACCGTGAACCAGGAAAAACAATGTGACGTTGACATGCGTATACAAAACTACAAAATAACGCAATATGTCCCTCAAGGTGCATAACATACTAAAATCAACCTATCCATTCATCTTTGTCATATTACCAACTAATATTACAAGTTCAGTGCTCACAAATAGATTTCATATAATATCTAGAGATGAGCGAGTAGTGTTCGATCGAGCTGGTATTCGATCGAATACTACGCTATTTGGCATACTCGATTTCGTTCGAGTATAACGGCGATGGCGCACTTAGAATTCGTTTCCCCTCCCACCTTCCCTGGCGCTCTTTTTCCACCAATCAACATGCAGGGGGGGTATGACAGGCACGCTGAGCACGCTGGCAGCGCGAAAACGGCGTCTACATGCATTGGCTGGAAAAACCATGTGACCTCGAATATTAAAAACTCAGCTCTTCCTGCTCGTACGCATATGCTGCGTGAACTTAGTCAGGGACAGAGGCTGGAGAAGGGACAGACAGATTTTAGCTGTTGGATAGGCAGGAGCGTGATTAAAAGCCCTTATCAGGGCTACTACAGTGGACTTCAGTGATAGCTTACTACAATATAGACTTTACAGAGAACGGCTGCTGTATTCAGGGATAGCTGCTGGAGTAGGGACAGAGAGAGGCATTAGTGGTGTATTAGGTGCTCTGCTACATACCAAACTATATTTGACACTACTGCTGTGTACCTTGAAAAATACAATATATAGGCCTTAACTGGCAACTGCACTGTGCGTTCTCTTGCAAAGTAATTTCTCATAACTGTTGTTCATACACACCGTCTGATCACTCAGTACACGGCTGTGTACCTTGAAAAATACAATATATAGGCCTTAACTGGCAACTGTACTGTGCGTTCTCTTGCAAAGTAATTTCTCATAACTGTTGTTCATACACACCGTCTGATCACTGAGTACACGGCTGTGTACCTTGAAAAATACAATATATAGGCCTTAACTGGCAACTGTACTGTGCGTTCTCTTGCAAAGTAAATTTCTCATAACTGTTGTTCATACACACCGTCTGATCACTGAGTACACGGCTGTGTACCTTGAAAAATACAATATATAGGCCTTAACTGGCAACTGCACTGTGCGTTCTCTTGCAAAGTATTTCTCATAACTGTTGTTCATACACACCGTCTGATCACTGAGTACACGGCTGTGTACCTTGAAAAATACAATATATAGGCCTTAACTGGCAACTGCACTGTGCGTTCTCTGCAAAGTAATTTCTCATAACTGTTGTTCATACACACCGTCTGAATCACTCAGTACACGGCTGTGTACCTGAAAATACAATATATAGGCCTTAACTGGCACTGCACTGTGCGTTCTCTTGCAAAGTAATTTCTCATAACTGTTGTTCATACACCACCGTCTGATCACTCAGTAACACGGCTGTGTACCTTGAAAAATACAATATATAGGCCTTAACTGGCAACTGCACTGTGCGTTCTCTTTGCAAAGTAATTTCTCATAACTGTTGGTCATACGACCACCGTCTGATCACTCAGTACACGGCTGTGTACCTTGAAAATACAATATATAGGCCTTAACTGGCAACTGCAACTGGTGCGTTCTCTGCAAAGTAACTTTCTCATAACTGTTGTTCATACACACCGTCCTGATCACTGGAGTAGCACGGCTGTGTACCCTTGAAAATTACAGTTATTATTATATAGGCCTAACTGGCAACTGTACTGTGCGTTCTCTTGCAAAGTAATTTCTCATAACTGTTGTTCATACACACCGTCTGATCACCAGTACACGGCTGTGTACCTTGAAAA
>ONZH01028098.1:0-13010 GCA_900303285.1 Rhinella marina | reverse complement strand
GGTGCAGGGGGAGGCATCTGGGCCTGCGTCTTGGCTAGCACGTAACACAGGGAAGAGGAGGCAGTGGTGTGACCCGCAGACACCGATTGTGGATCCAGGCGTTTGGCCCACCTATTAGGGTGCTTTGCTGCCATGTGGCGGATCATGCTGGTGGTGGTCAGGTTGCTAGTGTTCATGCCCCTGCTCATTTTGGTATGGCACAGGTTGCAAATGACAATTCTTTTATCGTCCACACTTGGTGGTGTGGCCTGCCTTCTCCCTTTTGCCACCCCACCGCCTCTTACAGCCTGTTGTGGTGCTGCGCATCCCTCCCCCTCTGTACTGCTGTCCTCGATCAACTTGCCTCCTTCCCATGTTGGGCCAGTGATTTCATCATCCACTACTTCCTCTTCCTCTTCGGGAAGGAATTTTTTCCCTTAAAGTGAGGAATATTAGGAGGAATATTCTAGTAGGAATATTCTACCTCACAGGGGTTTTTTGCCTTCCTCTGGATCAACTTGCAGGATAACAGGCGGAACTGGATGGACAGATGTCTTTTTTTCGGCCTTATAAACTATGTTACTATGTTACTTCTTCACTCTGGTCCTCATCCTGACAAGTTGACGTTCAGTGCTGCTGACACTCAAAAACATTTGGGGTGAGGGTCTGCTGCTGATCTGACCGTCTAAATCATTAGGGGCGAGTGCCTGCTGCTGAGCTGACCGTGTAAAACATTCGGGGCGAGTGACTGCTGCTGATCTGACAGTGTAGAACATTAGGGGTGAGGGCGTGCTGCTACTTGCGCTTTACGTACAAGTAAATATATGTTTCCTAACAATATTTGGACATATAATAGTTGGACATCATCGTTAATAGCAGCGACTTTGGTGTCCAAGATGCATCCAGACATCCTCCCCATGCTGTTCCCTAAATGGTGTTTCCACCATTTTCTCACGTTTCCCTATCGACCAGACACCTTCCCCTCTGCAGAGCAGGGGGTGCCTGGTCTTCTCCCATTGACTTCCATTGTACTCGGGTGCTCGGCCGAGCACTCGAGCACCACCTAGTGTTCGGCCAGAGCACCCGAACATCGGGGTGCTCGATCATCGCTATTAAGTTACACTACTTATTCACCCCAATTTGAGAATCAAGGCATACTAGATCTGCTTATCTATTAAACATGGTGGGCACCTCAATAACAGTAGTATTAGACAGTTTTTTCACCCCAATTTGAGAATCAAGGCACAATAGATACAGTATGCATATCTATTTAACAAGTGGCACACCTCAATAACAGTAAAAATATACAGGGGGGTCTCTGGAGGTTTTCCTGGGTGCAGTTAATGATTTTTGCAGATATTCTGGTCTCTGAGTTAATTGGAGTAAATCTAGCATATATATAGTGGATAACATAACTTCAAATATTGTCTCCACCAAATTAAGGTCTCTGGTAGTTGAACAATTTTTATATCTCTTTGTAGTTCATCTTGATATTAAAGTTTACCTAACTTAACATTGTTCCTACCATAACATATATTGCTGGTAAGATAATAGCATAGGAGGCTGGGCCGTAATAACATTTTTAAAATGCTATTACTGCCGAAGTTATTTTATGTGTATAGGGCGGGGATCAGTAACCTCTGACGCTCCAGCTCTTCTGAAACAACAACTCCCCGTATACTCCTTTCACTTCTATGAGAGTTAAAAGAACTGCTGAATAGATGTGCATGATGGGAGTTATAGTTTCACAGCAGCTGGAGTGCCGAAGGTTGCTGATTCCTGGTATAGGGCATCCCCCTTGAAGTTATCTAAGACTCCTTTTACAACAATATAAAAATGTCTTTCTCTGTTTTGTTAAAAAAACAAAACCCCAGACTGACAAGAGACACACTTAAAGCACCTTATTACTTTCAATTTGTAACATATGTAGCATATAATAGACCTTAGAGAATATGTCTCCCATAAAACTTATACTTTTATTGATTAGGTTAAAAAATAACGTCACACATATAATTTCCTAAAAGGAGTATCAGTGTGTTGGTCTGGATCCCAGGAGGGGATAAACAATGTAAAGGAGTAGATCTGAGCCCTAGTATGTCCTGGTATATGGGCCCTGTGCCCAGGGATACCCCCTTATGGTGGAGATACCCTGTCCCCGTACCTAGGTCTATCTCTCCCTATTACACCCTAATAAAGATGTAATATCAGGTATTTGCCAAGATATATTAATCCAATGTAAACAATAAGTATCCAACTAGATAATACCCCGACGCGTTTCGCCCAGCTACTGGGCTCCTCAGGGGGTGATAGTACAGTTAATGAATACAAATATGGATCCCAGGGGGGAAGATAAAGTGATACTTATCCCTGCCAAGACACCAGGTATGAGGTAGACGCTGGAGTCCTGCAGAGGCAAATTTGAGCACATGTCAAACAGTGATATCAGTATACAGAAAGTATGGATACAGATGGTGTGAACTTACTTTAATATCAGTGGCGTTGTCATCCCCACATGGCGCTGATGCACGTGTTTTCAGACGCCATGTGGGTTTAAATACTGCGCTTCACTTACCGGAAGTAGGCGACACTGCATCGTTGGATATGATTCGCTCCATGATGCGTTCCATCTACCGGAAGTGGGCGGCAGTCCATCACCGGATGTGACACATGCGTCTCACTATGCGCTCCACACACTGGAAGCTCTAATCACAGCGGATGGTAACCGCTGCTATGCCACAGTATTTAAACCCACATGGCGTCTGAAAACACGTGCATCAGCGCCATGTGGGGATGACAACGCCACTGATATTAAAGTAAGTTCACACCATCTGTATCCATACTTTCTGTATACTGATATCACTGTTTGACATGTGCTCAAATTTGCCTCTGCAGGACTCCAGCGTCTACCTCATACCTGGTGTCTTGGCAAGGATAAGTATCACTTTATCTTCCCCCCTGGGATCCATATTTGTATTCATTAACTGTATTATCACCCCCTGAGGAGCCCAGTAGCTGGGCGAAACACGTCGGGGTATTATCTAGTTGGATACTTATTGTTTACATTGGATTAATATATCTTGGCAAATACCTGATATTACATCCTTATTAGGGTGTAATAGGGAGAGATAGACCTAGGTACGGGGACAGGGTATCTCCACCATAAGGGGGTATCCCTGGGCACAGGGCCCATATACCAGGACATACTAGGGCTCAGATCTACTCCTTTACATTGTTTATCCCCTCCTGGGATCCAGACCAACACACTGATACTCCTTTTAGGAAATTATATGTGTGACGTTATTTTTTAACCTAATCAATAAAAGTATAAGTTTTATGGGAGACATATTCTCTAAGGTCTATTATATGTTACAAAATTAGATGATCTCCATCCTATCTGTATTTATCTTATTAATACGTCTGTTTTTGTAACATATGTAGCCATCATTTTAGGAAAAATTGATTCGTTATCACAAAGCACCAGGAAATTCGGATTAGTTGTGAATCAAATTTTGGATTGAATTCCACTTTGGATACTTCAATTCACTCAACACTAACACAGAGGTAACATATTAGACAAGAATAGACTAAGTAGACCAGACATTCCAGGAGTTTAGAGATGAAAAGAAGATTACAGACAGGTTGGTACGCAGCATCACAGGTTGGGGTCAAGAAATGTTTTTTAGTAGTGGGGTTATAACAGAATGCTTAAAAGAAGTTGGAAAGATGCCAAAAAAAGAGAAGTTAAATATTATAGTTAGGTTGACAGTAAGGAATAAAGTCAACAATATTACACTTCTTACTTACTTTACTGTCAGATAAACAGTCTCTAAAAGTACATACAGTTGCATTCCATGGTATCATTCCTTGACTTATTGATTTCATAATTTCACTGCTGGGAAATAGCGTACAAAGCATTCAGCTTTTCTGTTTCACCTTATTTAAACTATATGACTGTGTGCCAAATCTTATGTATGTACCATATCATTTTTGTGAACTGTATTGTTTAAGTTCACTGACATGCATATATATTATTTTACAACACAGAACAGTACACAATGTTATCCTATGATACTAGGCGAAACCTATACTTATGCTGCATATTGGAGAATTCCATATACAACAGTTTCCTCGTTTAGCTTTATTACTTAAAGGGAGTCTGTCACCTCATTTTCACCTATATAGCTAACAGCAGTGCCCCACAGACGATTGCATTCACATACCTGTGTGCACTGTGTGCACTGTGTGTGTGTATTCCTCGTTCAAAAAAAGCACTTTTATTCTGCAGGAAAACAGCTCCCAAGTGCCTGGCTCTGCTGCTGCTGCAAACCAGACTGGAGGGGGGGGCAACTTTAGCTGCTCATATCTTGGGGATTAGTAGCAGATAGAACAATGGTTCTTTGAAAGCTGACATTCCAAGCTTTAAAATGATACCAAAATCACAGCATTATATCCAGTACATCAGAAGATATAGCTGTTAGAAATCGAGTCAGGAGAGAAAGCTGTTTTTAGTTTCACTTTCAGCCGGGCACTTGGGAGCTGTTTTCCTGCAGAATAAAAGTGCTTTTTCTTGACATGTAATACAGACACACAGTGCACACAGGTATGTCTGGGGTGTGTATGCAATCTTCTATGGGGCACTGCTGTTGGTTATATAGGTGAAAATGAGGTGACAGACTCCCTTTAAAGGGGTTCTCCAGGAATGAAGAAAATGAAAATACTTATATATTACTTTATTATAAATATATTCCCAAATACCTTTCATTATTTATAATGGATCGTTTTGTCTGGGGAGCAATCATTAGGAGAAATAAAATGGCTGCCGTCCTATTAGTACACACAGAACCTGTCCTAATCACACAGGAGGACAAGTTACTTCACAACACTGAGGTAAAGAGCTGCCTCCTCCTCCTCTCTGCTCTGCTTGTCAGGGATTATGATCCTGAATACAGATGAGAAGATCTTCTGCTGAATCTCTGTGGAAATGGGGTTCATGAGGAGACATGAAGTACAGAGCGGAGGGTGGGGGTATTGAGCAGCAGCACATGTCTGCAGTCTCCATTACCACAGTCCGTCCCCTCTGTACCTCATGTCTCCTCATGGACTCCATTCTTACAGAGATTCAGCAGATCTTATCATCTGTATTCAGGATCATAATCCCTGACAAGCAGAGCAGAGAGGAGGATGAGGCAGCTCTTTACCTCAGTGTTGTGAAGTAACTTGTCCTCCTGTGTGATTAGGACAGGTTCTGTGTGTACTAATAGGACGGTGGCCATTTTGTCTCTCCTAATGTTTGCTCCGCAGACAAAACGAGCCATTATAACTAATGAAATGTATTTGGGAATATATTTATAATAAAGTAATATTTAAGTATTTTCATTTTCTTAATTCCCGGAGAACCCCTTTAAATATGGCCCTATATAAGATGTGACCTGCAAATAAATCACCAGTGCAGCTGGGAAATTCAATGCCATAGTGCAAGGTTGTTGGTAATAAATATGGGAGCCAATGAGATAATGTACACAGCAGTGTGAAGGGTTGTCCATTTACCACAGAACCTGCATCATGGATGCCTCCTTAGATAATGAGAAAACATTTGACTCTGGAAAGGGAGTTTATGTGGGCAACATTAGAGCAAATGGGATTCCCTTCTACTTTTTTGATTTGGCTTGGTATTCTATACCACATTCCTATTGTCTGAGTCTAAGTCAATAGAATAGCTTGGCAGAGGACCATTGTCAGTATCCAGGGGGTTGGGGGGAGGATAGGTCACTGTAATAAGTCCAGGAGGAGGCTACTATGGGGGGTGGGGTAACAAGGCTACTATGGGTTGGGGGGCTACTGAGGAGAGACTACTATGCTACTGTGGGGGGAGGAGGCTACTATGGGGGGTGGGGTAACGAGGAGAGGCTACTATGAGGTGGGGGGTGAGAAGAGGCTACTATCGGGGGTGGGGGTAACGAGGCTACTATGGGGTGGGGGTTCTGAGGAGAGGCGACTATGCTACTGTGGTGTGAGGGGGCTACACCCCATTTCACCACATAGGGTGTCTGTACACCACAGACGCTACGCTACTAGATGCTGTGATCTCATGTGATCATGGCATCTAATTGCTGAAGAGGAAACCGCCAATGGTGGTAAGTACCTGCAAGTCTCTGCTGTTAGAAACAGCAGAGACTTGCCGGCCATGACGCCCGCCCACATCGCCCCAGCGCCGTACATGTACAGCGCTGGGACTGTAAGGGTTAACTGTATTCTGTGGTTTATGGGCAGCTAGTGAAGTGACTGGCACAGGCTAGAGGCATCAGTGTAGCGGATGGAGAGATAGATGAGCCTGGCTGCAGCATTTAGGACAGACTGAAGGGAAAGAGTTTAGTGAGAAGAAGACCAATTAATACTGAGTTATAGTAGACAAGACGAGAATGAATCAAAGCAACAAGAGTTTTGGATGTTAGTGTGATTGTGTGTTAGTTTGCCAACAGTTGTTCTTGTCAGCTGTTTACTCTGGTTGTTGGAAAAATCAATAAAATTAATCTATTAAAAAAAATAGAATAGTTACCATTAATTGTAAGGCAGACACATTCACGTGTACTGTGTTTTCCTGAGGCTTTCCACACCAGGAAACAGAACATTCCAGATCAGAAATAATATAGCTCTTGCGTGCAAAGCACAGAAATAAGTTTGCTCAAGTAGTAGAGCACAAAGACTTATCTAGGAAACAAGCATGCTATCATTAACCTACACATGTTGATTTTATTTAAAAAAATAATGTAGGCAAGCAAGGGTGGAGAATATTTTGCTCTGCCAACAATTGTCTTTTGAAAGTCTTCAACTAGGGTGGTATTGATGGGCTATAGGATACTGATATCCTGTCATTGAACAAATACAAATTATGGTCACAGCTATTAATTTTGCATGGGGCAACATTTTTCAAAACAAGTATATTCAAAAAATCATTACTCACATGTCCATATCCATAACAAAATGGTCAGTGTTTTATCCATGTTGTCTGTGAAAGAACCATGTTTGATCCATTCCATATGTCTGAGCATTACCCTCCATGTGCCATCCATTTGCACTGCTAGGCTGAAGAGGGAATTTCCAGAGTATCTTCTACCAATGGTGAATGAAAACCAGCGAGAGAACATGGATGCCATCCATGCTGTCTGGTTTTCACTGACACTGACCCATAGACTTTAATGAGCATGTTTGGTTTGCAAAACAGACCAAAGTAGTGCACGCTTTCATTGCTTTTCCACTGACCCACACTAAGTGGAATACAATGATGTGTGAATAAACACATGAATGAAAGTATATTTTAGGCCTCTTTCACACTAGCGGCAGCACGGATCCAGCAGGTAAAGGGTGCCACCGGATCCGTGCTGCCGCAGGGACATGTGTGGGGCCGGAATGTGCTCCGGCCCCACACATGGACACAGTACATACACACAGACACACTCACACACACACACACACAGACATATACACATACAAATACACATACATACTTACATGCTCCGGGCAGGTCTCCACAGCGCAGGAGGAGCAGGAGGAGCAGGAGGGCGTGCACATAGGACGATCACCCACAGTGCCCTCTGCTGGGCGCCGGGTGGAATTGTCCTATGTGTGCGCCGTCCTGCTCCTCCTGCGCTGTGGAGACCTGCTGGGAGCATGTAAGTATGTATGTGTATTTGTATTTGTATGTGTATATGTCTGTGTATGTTTATGTGTATGTCTGTATGTGTGTATGTATGTATGTGTGCAGGTGACGGATCCGTCATGAACTCCATTGAAAGTCAATGGAGGACGGATCCGTTCACCATTGTGTCACACCAAACCGAATCCGTCCCCATTGACTTGCATTGGGTTGTCATGACAGATCCGTCTTGGTCCGGATGCCTGGACCAGAGAGCAAACTGCAGCATGCTGCGGTTTGCTCTCCGGTCTGAAGATGGAACGGAATGCTTTTAGGAGCATTCCGTTGTCTTCAGTTCAGTTTTGTCCCTATTGACAATGAATGGGGACAAAACTGAAGCGTTTTATTCCGGTATTGAGCCCCTATGACGGAACTCAATACCGGAATTTAAAAAACGCTAGTGTGAAAGTAGCCTTAGCTTCTAATGGAGAAAATGGACCGCACGCGTTTGTAAGTCACATTTCAGCAAATTGCAAACTTGTACTGTCCGCAATTCACACGTCTATGCCAGCTATGACATCCATAACAAGATGGTGATTGTGTCCTCTGTAAAGATGTCTGCAAAAGGTCTCTTGTTGGTACATGTATCATTTGTTTTCCCTTCATGTGTCATCCATATTCCACATGCACGTCCAGAGTACCTCCTACCAATGATCATGGAAAACCGCTGACCAAACATGGGCGGCATCAGTATTCTGTCAGTTCTTTTCCTGACCTTTTAAACTTCAATGGGAGCATTTGGCCCACACCCAAGACCAAAATAGTGCATTTTTCCATTGTTTTTCCAGTGACCCACAGTCAGTGAAATAACAAGGATGTTTGAATAAACATATTAAAGTCAATTGATAAGTGTGCTGTCCATCATTCATTGATGTGTGAAAGAGGCCAGTCAGTAAATCACTGGTCCCACAGTGAATAAATATTCCCAATGCTGATGTTATGTCACTCCATTTATTTTGAAATATACCGTAGTTCTTCTTGACTTGACCCATTTTTAAGCTGGTTGTTTAATGCATAATATGACAAATAGTGGGTCCCAGGGGAAGTAGAAGCTAGTCTAGTCAACCCTTTTCTGACACCACTTGCATATGCATTCTTTATATGTTCCAACTCAACACACTACTCTGGGTCCTGAACTATAGGGCTCTTTATGTTCCTGGGTTCCGGGCTGGTAAAGATAAACCTTTGCTGACTTTTACGTTTACCACCCAAGTCTGTTTTTAAAGGGGTCATCTCATCTCACCATTACTAAGGCAAGATGAGACTATACCCCGACCACCAGCTGGCTTGGAAACAGCACAGCACAGCGCTGGTCCCCGGTGCTGTTTCCTGGCCAGCTGGTCTTCAGGGTTTAGCCTAATCGCACCTTAGTAACTTTGATGCTGCTCTCTGCTTGCCTCGGCAAATACCTGATTATCAACCTGTGAATGAACCCTGCCTCTCCTGGTACACCCATTTACTTTTCATGAATGAACAGTTTCTGCCTAAATATGACCCTTCTAACTACTCTTTATTGTACTTTCTGTGTCTTCAATGGTCCCATATAGTACCTTACCAAGAATAAAAAATTAATAATGCTATAAGTTTAAAGCATCTTAATTGTTCGCCTAGAAAAACGCAATCTGGAGAGAAACTTATGGCACATTTATACGCGCTCAATGAGCAGACAATGATTGGGAAGAAACCGTTCCTTCCCAATAATTGCCTGCTGGTCAGAGGAGGTGAGAGCAGCATTTAAATGCAACAATCGCCTCCACTGTATGGGGACAATTGTGTACTACGTCTAGCACCTGTCCCAATACAGGATGCTTGTTTCTGGGCAGTAGATTGTGGCATAAACATTTATTTCACCTGATAAACAAGCATTTGCTCATTCCTTGGGCGATCAGGGGCAGCTTTACACAAGCCAATTATTGGGAATGAACGTACGTACCAGATATTCTGTCCAATAAAGTGTAACGGGACCTTTAGTTATGAGTCTGCTACACCACTGATAATCCCTCGATTAAATGATCATGGGTAGATATAGGATTATTCCCAAGACTTAAAGAGCTTCTGTCAGCATGATCAACCCTATTAAAGTAAGCATACTGCCTGGTAGGGCATGCTGATAAAAACAATAACTTTCTTTTGTCTGTATATCAGACAGCTGCAGAGATACCTGCATTTTTATTCAAACGCAAATGAGCAAGTTTGAGCATCAATGGGAGGCACTGAATCCTTTGAGCACTGCTTTGTAACACCCCCTGCACTTTGTACACTCCCCCCTTCCCTTGACTGACAGGGCTAGACATCAGTATGCTCAGGGCAGAGCTATGTCCTAGCATGTACATATCATATGCTCTATGTACTAAAGTATTATGATATGCTCAGAAAGCTAATTGTAACGAGTGGCCAGCGGCACGCTCCCTCTGTGCGGCGCCGCCGCCGGCCTCCTCTGCTGCAGGCGGCGCGAGGACGTGGGGAGCGTTCTCGTCGCCATGGTGATCAGGCGCATAGGACCCGGCGCACTTCTGGGTCTCGTGCGGCCGGCGTCCTCCCCGTCACCTAGCATTACTTAGGAGGCAGCCATGTGGTGCTGATCACACCACATGGCTTTTGCTTATGTTGTGTTTTGCACTTGTTATTTGGAGCCATGTGGTGCTGACCACACCACATGGCTAATTGTCATTGTTTTGAATTCGGGTCGACGCCCTGTTTGCATCACAGGTCATGTGACGCTGGCCACGTCACATGACCTAGAGGTGGGCTATTTAAAGATGGCAACTGCCAGGGGCTAGTTGCCTGTTATTGAAGGTCCTTTCTTTGCAGTGCTGTGCATTATTGACTTGTGACTTACCTTGTATCCAGACCCATTGCTTGTGACCTCGACCTCGATTCTGCTAATCCCTCGGCTCCTGACGTACGCTCCCGGTTTGAACCTTGCTAAGCTGGACTATTCGTATTGTGTTTGTTCGTGCCTGTGTTTGTCTTTTGTTCCTTTCCGTTCCCAATCCCTCACTTATACAGAGTAGGGATTGTCGTCCAGTTTGTCCCCCTAGGACCGTTAGCCTAGGGTGAGGCAAGTAGGCAGGGACAGTTGTGGGATAAGTCAGGGCGCACCTTTATCAGTGTTCCCGTTCGTGACACTAATATACATATTACTGCTTTATTTACAGGCACAATATATGATTATAGACACCAGTTATGCGAGCTAGTTTCTAAACACAGAAAAAATTTGTCTTTTTTATGTGAAAAGGTTTTTGCTTAGTGATAAATGTTCTGTTTTGTATGTATGGATGTAAATCCCAGGTTTGAATCTTTAGAGAGACCTTTTTTTTCTTCCAAATTTAACCCATAAATAAATGTCTATATATCCTTATCGTACAGAGAGAATAATATTTTTTTTTATGCGCGAATAAACTAGTAACATAGTAACATAGTTTTATAAGGCTGAAAAAAGACATCTGTCCATACAGTTCAGCCTGTTATCCTGCAAGTTGATCCAGAGGAAGGCAAAAAAACCCTGTGAGGTAGAAGCCAATTTTCCCAAACTTAAGGGAGAAAATAATTCCTTCCCGTTTTTTTTTAGAGATAGGGGAATGGTCGGAACATGATATAGTTTATACATCTAATTGACCGATTTGTTATAATAAAGACTTGTCTATTAGAAAGAAGACTATCCTGTAAATCTGGTGAGGATTAGAAAAGAATGTACAGTAATATGTTTTAGGCTTCTAAGCAAATATAGTAAGGATTATTATTATTTATTATAGTATAGCCTTTTAATAAAGATTAAATGCGAGAGTACAAAAAATCTGAAAAAAAATTGAAAATTGAACTTAGGATCTTTACATATAAGACAAAACATTTAGCACTAAGCTATAGCCTTTTTACGTAAAGGAGAATGGTTTTTCTATGTTAAGAAAACATCCCTGTTTAGCTTTCCGTTCTTCTGATCCGTCAGAAGAAGAGAGAAAAAAAAAACAGAATCCAGTAAAAAAACTGATCCTGTTGCATCAGTTGTCCTTAGTTGAGCCATTTCAGTCTAAAATCCGTTTTTTTAGACGGGGAAAATAGTCCTGCATGCAGTACTTTTGTTTCCACGGATCTCAGTCGGAAATGGCTCAAACAGATAACAACTGATGCAACAGGATCCGTTTTTTTTTACTGGATCCTGTAAAAAAACTGATCCATTTCAATCCTATGCATAACTGATGCAACAGGATCAGTTTTTTTTTTACAGGATCCAGTTTTTTTTCTCTCTCTCTCTTCTTCTGACGGAACAGAAGAACGGAAAGCTAAACGGTGATGTGAATGCACCCTTACTGGTGTCTGTATAATCATATATAGCGCTTATGAAGAAAGTAGAAATATGTATATTAGCATATACACTCACCGGCCACTTTATTAGGTACACCTGTCCAACTGCTCGTTAACACTTAATTTCTAATCAGCCAATCACATGGCGGCAACTCAGTGCATTTAGGCATGTAGACATGGTCAAGACAATCTCCTGCAGTTCAAACCGAGCATCAGTATGGGGAAGAAAGGTGATTTGAGTGCCTTTGAACGTGGCATGGTTGTTGGTGCCAGAAGGGCTAGTCTGAGTATTTCAGAAACTGCTGATCTACTGGGATTTTCACGCACAACCATCTCTAGGGTTTACAGAGAATGGTCCGAAAAAGAAAAAACAATCCAGTGAGCGGCAGTTCTGTGGGCGGAAATGCCTTGTTGATGCCAGAGGTCAGAGGAGAATGGGCAGACTGGTTCGAGCTGATAGAAAGGCAACAGTGACTCAAATTGCCACCCGTTACAAACCAAGGTAGGCAGAAGAGCATCTCTGAACGCACAGTACGTCGAACTTTGAGGCAGATGGGCTACAGCAGCAGAAGACCACACGGGTGCCACTCCTTTCAGCTAAGAACAGGAAACTGAGGCTGCAATTTGCACAAGCTCATCGAAATTGGACAGTAGAAGATTGGAAAAACGTTGCCTGGTCTGATGAGTCTCGATTTCTGCTGCGACATTCGGATGTAGGGTCAGAATTTGGGCGTCAACAACATGAAAGCATGGATCCATCCTGCCTTGTATCAACGGTTCAAGCTGGTGGTGGTGGTGTCATGGTGTGGGGAATATTTTCTTGGCACCTCTTGGCCCCTTGGTACCAATGAGCATCGTTGCAAACGCCACAGCCTACCTGAGTATTGTTTGCTGATCATATGTCCATCCCTTTATGACCACAATGTACCCAACATCTGATGGCTACTTTCAGCAGGATAATGCGCCATGTCATAAAGCTGGAATCATCTCAGACTGGTTTCTTGAACATGACAATGAGTTCACTTACTCAAATGGC
>ONZH01028097.1:0-76297 GCA_900303285.1 Rhinella marina | reverse complement strand
TCAATCACGTACCATGCCTGGCCCACGTTTTAATCTGGTAGTCCAAAAATTTCTAAAGACTTACCCCAACCTGGCAGAGCTACTGGTGAAAGTGCGGCGCTTGTGCGCTCACTTTCGGAAGTCAACTGTAGCTGCTGCTAGCTTAAAAAAACTCCAGCAACGCCTCCATTTGCCTGAACATCGGCTGTTGTGCGACCTGCCGACTCGCTGGAATTCCACCTATTCCATGTTGGCCAGGGTGTGTGAGCAGCAGAGAGCATTGATGGAGTACCAGATTATGAATCCACGCGTGCCTCCAACTCAGCTCCCTCATTTTGCCAACCACGAGTGGCCATGGATGGCAGACATATGCGATGTACTGCGTATCTTTGAGGAGTCCACCAAGAAGGTCAGCAGCGAGGACGCTATAGTGAGCGTAACCATCCCGCTCCTATGCGTCCTTAAAGAATCGCTCATCGCAATAAGGGAGAACGCATTGCACGCAGAGGAGACGGGGGTAGGAGGAGACGCAACGGAGCTACACAGTCAGACCACACTTTTGTCTGCTTCACGGTGGCAGTTGCAGGAGGAGGAGGAGGAGGAGGAGGACGACGTGGAGGTGGCTGTGGAAGAGGAGGAGGATGCTGGCGGCGAGGGTAGCAGTCAGGCTGTGTGCGTCCCATTGGTTCAGCGCGGATGGGGCGGAGAGGAGGCGGAAGAGGAAGAGGAGGAAATGGCAAGTGATCCTTCTGGTGGGGGCAGTGACGTCATGCCTATTCAGAGTCTGGCACACATGGCTGACTTCATGCTGGGCTGCTTTTCCCGGGACACACGTGTTGTCCGGATAGTGGAGAACAAACTGTACTGGGTCTTCGCACTCCTGGACCCCCGGTATAAAGATAACGTCTCCTCTTTTATTCCGGTAGAGGAGAGGACGAATCGATTGCTGGAATACCAGAGGGAACTCGTGCAGAACATGATGGAGATTTTGCCACCCACCATCGCTGGCGGCAGAGAGGAGAGGGTCTCCCAGAGTCCCACAACATCGATCAGGCCCACAGCCACCAGGGGAACACTCTCCAAGGTGTGGGACACGTTCATGGCACCCCCTCGTGCAACTTCCATCACTGCGGGGCCCGCTATCAGCAGGAGGGACAAGTATCGGCGGATGTTGCGGGAGTACCTGGCAGACCGTACCCCTGTCCTCCCCGATCCCTCGGCGTCCTACACTTACTGGGTCTCCAAGTTGGACACGTGGCTGGAACTGTCCCTGTACGCCTTGGAGGTGCTTGCCTGCCCTGCCGCCAGCGTGCTATCAGAAAGGGTGTTCAGCGCAGCCAGGGGCATTATAACCGATAAGCGCAGCCGCCTGTCAACCGACAGTGCCGACGGGCTGACGCTAATCAAAATGAACAGCAAGTGGATTGACCCGGACTTTGCTTCTCCAACAGTGGAAAGCAGCCAAAAGTGAAGTGCCATCTGTATGAAGTGCCATTTCCTCCTCCACCTCCTCCTCCTCCTCCTTAACCGCCGTAGATTTGCTCCATAAAAAAAAAAAAAATACTTATGGCTCACCTCTTGGGCCTACAAACAATTTTTAAGAGGTCTCACCTCTTGGGCCTACAAACAATTTTTATTATGGCTCACCTCTTTTGCCTCCACACAATTTTTAAGACGTCTCACCTCTTTGGCCTCCACATAATTTTTAAGAGGTCTCACCTCTTGGGCCTCCGCATAATTTTTAAGAGGTCTCACCTCTTGGGCCTCCACATAATTTTTAAGAGGTCTCACCTCTTGGGCCTCCACATAATTTTTAAGAGGTCTCACCTCTTGGGCCTCCACATAATTTTTAAGAGGTCTCACCTCTTGGGCCTACAAACAATTTTTATCATGGCTCACCTCTTGGGCCTACAAACAATTTTTAAGAGGTCTCACCTCTTTGGCCTCCACATAATTTTGAACCTCTTGGGCCTACAAACAATTTTTCTCATGCCTCACCTCTTGGGCCTACAAACAATTGTTAAGAGGTCTCACCTCTTGGGCCTACAAACAATTTTTATTATGGCTCACCTCTTGGGCCTTAATACAATTGTTAAGAGGTCTCACCTCTTGGGCCTACAAACTATTTTTAAGAGGTCTCACCTCTTGGGCCTACAAACAATTTTAAGAGGTCTCACCTCTTGGGCCTACAAACAATTTTTATTATGGCTCACCTCTTGGGCCTTAATACAATTTTTAAGAGGTCTCAACTCTTTGGCCTCCACTTAATTTTTTCGAGGGCTCACCTCTTGGGCCTCCACTTAATTTTTTCGAGGTCTCACCTCTTGGGCCTCCATATAATTTTTTCGAGGGCTCACCTCAAGCTAACTTTGCGCACTCATTAAAATATTTTCACAACAAGGACCTAAGAGCCCTCGATGGGAGAGCTTTGTGTGGGGGCCTGTTATAGGGAAGAGATGCGGCCCTGCGGGCTCTAGCCTGCCTTCTCCATGAGCCTCTGGCCAGCCCACGGCCTCTTCCTGCCTTTTGCGGTCCTACGCATCCCTCAACATCCCGACTGCTTTACCTGCTAGACATGACACTGGGCCAGGTTGGGTCACTGACATCTCAAGCACCAACAATTTGGGCATTTTAAGGCTTCTGCATGTGTTTGAGTTGTTTTTACATTTTAAAGAAGACATGTCTGACCACATCTCACACACACACAATGACAATTAGGGGTGGGGTCTATTTGCTTTCCCCTTTGCCTATGCCATCTGTGGTTGTCATAGGCAACGTGATTTTAAGGGGTGCAGAATTTTATCTTCTTTTTTGTCTAGTTTGGCTTGGGGTCCATGGCAATGTAGAGGAAAGAAGGTTTCCTTGTATGGTCTCACTTTACAGAGAGGTTACATTGTCTTTGGAGTGTATTGTTGAGAGGCTGTGATAGTTGCGTAATAGTGCGACTTGGGCGCATTATATGCACCCAGACATGCTTCCCCTGCTGTCCCAGTTGCATTCCAGCAGTGTTGGCATCCTTTTCTGAGGTTTCAGGGTGGACTTGGTGACCTCCAAGTGGTCGAATTGAGATTTTCAAGTGGCGAGCATTTTTTTTCCATAGACTTTAATGGGATTCGATACTAGTTCGAATAGTCGAATTTCGCGGTCTATTCGAATCGAATTTCGAACTTTCGAATATTTCACTACTCGCTCATCTCTAATAATAAATTATCATCGTCCATGCATACACTATAGTTCTATCTTAAAGGCAGTCTGTCATCTATTTTACTCATGTAAAACTGCTGAAATCACACTATACGTCACATATAGAGTTTACAAATTGTACCTTTTATTGCCATGTCTCCTCCTCTGATGGTCCAAAAACAAACTTTGAACTCATTTGTGAATGAGCTTGCAATAGCCCAAGGTTATTGTCTATTGTGGCAAGTGCCCGGCACTGATGTCATTGTCCTCTCTGCATGAAATCCTGAGTCTGCTTGAAACCCCATGCCGATGCATGTGCAGTCCCTTCACTGATCCCTGTGCCCATAGTCGGTATTGTATGGTGCCCAGTGGTGATATGCACAGGCAAAGGATTTCTGACAGGTGAGGAGTTATTGCCGAGTTAAGCCTGGGGGCTCAGGCATTTGGAGCAATAGACGATGCTTCTGGGCACTTGTGAGCTAATTTTAGCTTCAAAGTTCATTTTTAGATAATCAGAGCCACAGACAAGGCAATAATAGGTACAATTTGTGAACTGTGTATATGATCTGAAGTGTGATTTGAGCAGTTTTACATGAACATAATAGGTTCTGACTACCCTTTCTTATCTGCAGTCAAGTGGCAATGACTATTCAAGGTACAATGATGGTGTACGATATTCCATTTCTGATCATGTGATCTTCACTGATTACTCCTTCCCCTTTGACAGAGTGTGCCAGCCTCAGTAAATGCAAATGTGCAGTGTGCCACAAGTCTGAGCTTCAATGATGGATCAAGACATCCCACCTGCCGATCATGTGACCTCCCCCATTGGCTGTCCTGCCCCTTTAGATGGAACCTGTGGGGGCCTGGAATAAGTAATGCTCGGTATACATAAGAGAAATACAAGTCAGCTCAATGAGATATCTCACATCTTGTAGCATCACGTCCAGGTCCTCATATCATAAATTAGTGCACAACGGTTCGAAATGCATAAGCATTTTTCATTAATTGTCGCACTGTGTCTTGTTTATGATGGATTATGAATTAAGTGATTTTTATATTGAAGTGTCTTTACATGGATGCCAGAATCTTCAAATGCAAATGGTTTGGAGTAAGTGCATACTTTCAAAAGAGTAGGCACAAAGACCTCCTCGACTGCTATACAGGTTTCTCAATAAAGTGTGTGCTAAGACTGGCATGTTCTTTCTTAGGGGATGGAACAATTGTTGAAGGAGACCACATGATCAGCTGATGGACTTTCATGCCATATCATTGTACCTCTAATAGTTAATGTCACATGACGGCAGGTCAGAACGGGGAGTCTAAGCCCAAATTACATTCCACCTCATTCTTCTTACACAATTCCTGTGACCCTCCACCCCCTCCCAAAACATGAGATCTTACACTAACAAAGAAAAGGTATTATAAAATGTACCACTAGTGTAAGGTGACGATTTATCCCTTAGAGGGCACTGTATTGTTATATGTAAGCATTAGGGCCCTAGCCATATATGAGAGAAAATTACACATTAATATGAATGGTAGTTACCCTTATCCATAAGCAGGCTAGGGCTTTAAAGGGAATTTGTCTCATAAACCTTTTTTTTTATTTACTAGAACCATATATTTTTCTTATGCATTTTTATTTTCTTATGTAGATTGTTTACATCTTTTTTTGTGTACATGATTATGAGTCGATTATGCTTCAGCTACTTGCCTGTGAACATCAGTTTAGAAATATGCTTCACAGCATCCATATGGACCATGGGGAAAGGGTATTTGAATATGAGTGCTCTGAGCATGCTCTTTGACCTGTGCAAGGAAGGATTGGAGGTAATCAATTATATCTTCTACTGGTAACTGTGGATCCTTTGTTATCTTTAATTACAATCCTACCTGTGATGATAATGGAAGGACTGCTGAGAAGAGATCTAGACCAAAAAGGAAGTGTCAGCCTATTATGAGGTTCATGGACCAGTGAGAAAACTGCAGGTCTTGGGGATTATTTTGCAATTCAGATAAATATTTAACATAGCAACTTGATTTTAACAATAGGATATTTTCCCAATATACATTCCCTTTAGATAAAATTGTAAGCATGTAGAAAGTATCAGTATAAATCAATGGAGAAAGCTTGAAATGTATGATCGCCAAAACTCTGCATCAATTTAATATGTTTGCACAGAGTCCTTTTCCCTAAAATGATCATCAATGATATTCAGTTTAGATTTACTACTGTGGTCTTTTTCTAAATTCATAAGAATAGCTACTTCAAGATTATATTTTGAACAGTCTTAAAAGCACATTAGCTCAGTGAGGTTATAGATACATCACCTCTAAATGTATGCAAATTGCAATTTTGTAGCTCTGGAGCCTTGAGATCTGTGGCATTGAAATCATGTGAGATTTGCTGATTCGTGACTTTAGTGAACGCAGGTAAACAGCCAGTTATATTGAATTGTACATTAAAGATCAATTTTCCCTTACCTATCATTTTTGATGTGAATAATGATCTGAGTAATGGAAGGAAAATTTGCATATTTTGCAAGCATGTTGTTTAATGCATTGTAATTACTAAACTTTAAGAAACCTACAGGAATTCAGCAATGAAATGTCTTACATTACACTTTCAGATTCAGAAATGTTCTTGCACATTAATAGAGTTTAGCAGCAACACATTAATAATAGAAAACTAAGAACAGAACTTTAATAAATATTCGACACTTACTGATCATTACACTTACTGTCTCAAGTAGAGATGAGCAAATCAACTTTACCCAAATCAAATTTTTAGGAATTTTCAAAAAAAACTCAGAAAACATTGAATCTAAAGCTTTTATGATTTGTTCTACACTAATTGCTCAAAATTATGGCCACTATTATATAGGCCAGAAGACAGAGAAAAGAGTATCTGCCACTATACAGAGATAATTTTTAGACTGTTTTTTTTTTTTTAAATTAAAGGGGACTTTGTTTTCCGTCTTGCATAACGGGAACCAAACGGATCCGTTATGATTCTCATAGGCTTCTGTTATGACAGATCAAAACGGAATGCCTCTAGAGGCTTCCGTTTTGACTTCCGTCTTATGGTTTCCGTTATTTTCCGTTATAACCATGTTATAACGGAAAACACAAACGGAAAGCATAACGCTGATGTGAACCCACCCTTACTCAGTTATTATGATTGCTCAAATTCATTTGTTTGCTGGATTCATTTTTCCATCACATTATGCACTGCTTGCTTCTAAGGGTTACAGCCACCCTACCATTCATCAGCGTGGCTGTGCTTGTACACTATAGGAAAAGATGCTGGCCTCTCTAGTGGCCGGGACCATTAGACTGCCTGTAGACACGCATGTACAGCAGCTCCCATCCTAGACACCTTGTATCTGCGTAGCAGCAGTGGCAGTAACCCTTGGAAATTAGCAATGTATTACTGATCTAATATATGCAATGGTTGTCTGTATTTGGACTGCTGAATAAGAATAGGGGATTGATATAATTTAAATAATTGTTTGTTCTGTTTTGTGGAGGCCGTAGTCTCCATCCTCTGTTCTTCCTGGCATACAATATATATCTTTTTCAGATTCTATAGAAAATCCTAACTGGATTTGCAATATTCATGGAATTCTAAATATAAAAGTATTTTTCCGAATATTAATCAGGGATGGTTTTATACACGTAATCTCAACGAGGACTGTTATTCTCTATTTGTCTACATGTTTATTCCTATTTAGTGGAAATCATCATATTACACCGAATGATGCTGGATTTCTACTTCTGAACTATTCCTTCTGGTCGGATTTACCAAATCTTGTAGAATTGATTTTACTTGAATTAAATGGTTCCAATTGCCCTGAAAGTTGGTCTACAACACTCTGGTCTTCTATTCTGGAAAGACTAGAGAGAGACTAGCATGGTAGTCTTTGTTTCTGGGCAATATATATGCAACAAAGCGGAGCAAAGAAAATTAGTTTGGCTGCCTGAGAGGCCTTAGTTGGGGTACTATTTCTCTATTATGGGGGTTTCAACGTATGCATGAGAAGTATTGTAAGCCAATCAATGCTCCTCTGAGTATCTGGGAAAATATAAGAAAATTAGCATTTCTTATATCTACTGAATCAGATCAGGCTTAGAAAAGCTAATTTGAATTTATTTTCCAGAAACCCAGGGGAGTATTGCTTAGCCTATATTACTCCACACACATACTACACATACTAGGCACTCTTTTTAATGAGAGAGAGTGCTCACAGACAATGCATATATATTGCCCAGAAACCCAGAGTAGTATCTCTGTCATGTGGCCCTATTCTTTAGCCTGAACAAATGAGATGGCTAAGGAGTAAAACAGCACCATGTGCATTTGAGGCCCAATGGGGTGATTTACACTGCTTGTGATGACAAATGTAGAGGCTGTGGGTTGAAATAATAAATTAAACCTTTGAGAACTTTCCCCATTTTGGAAACTGTGTTCATCAAGGTATTAATAGGTAGAGTGAGTATTTTGACAACACAGGTATTTTGTAAAAATTAATATGCAGTGGACTATGCAAAGCGAAAATTGCAAGTTTTCCACAGATCTGTCATTTCAGTACCCAATATGTTGTGCCATAAAGGTGAACATAGGCTCCTGCATGGTTGCATGGCAAGATTCAGAAGGGAAAGATTGTTATTTGGCTTTTGGTGCATGGATTTTGCCAGAATGGTTTTCAGGCTGTACATCAGAGTCCCTCAGAAACTTTACAGTCAAAACCACTAATAAATGACCCATTTTGGATACTACATAAATCAAGTTATTTATCAAGGGGTGGTGTGAGCGTTTTGAAACTACTGGTGTTTTGCAGAAGTTAATGAGCATAGGAAAATTGCTAGTTTTCCACTTATATGGCATTTCATTGTCCAATATGCTGTGCCCAGCTTGTACCATCTGAGACACACCATGTCCTTTTAATTCTTCAGCGGGTTCAACTGGGTACTGAAATGCCATAAAGGTAGATGCTAACTGTTTTTTGCGTATGCTCCAGGGCAAGGACGTACACAGTAATCATTGGGCACCACAGCAAGAATCTGATTTGGGCTCTAATACCCCATTTATAGTCCCTCCTACTACCCATTCCTGGTCCCTACTATTGCTCCATGAACTGTGCTTGCTGCTGCATGTTATATAGTGTGATATCAGGGATGGTATTAGAAAACAGCCCTGGCACACAAACCCACCAGCCCACATATAATACTGCATAAAAATAATGCTGTGTGATGCACATTGTAGAGGTGAATTTTGCTTTACTTGGTCATGCCCCTTAAACCATCTATACAAGAAAGGAAATAAAAGTGGAACAAGAAACTGCCTAATCACTTGGTCTGGGACATGTGTTACCCTCCCTAACACATACCATGATAAAGCTGAAAATACCTTATGTTTTTGTGTTGCCATTTTTGAGAACCATTTTTTTTTCTGGCAATGATACTGTGACTTTTTCATTGCTCGATATTATGCTGAATTGTTTTTTTTTTTCATAAAACTTTTTAAAACTTTTTTTTACTTTTCTGTCCTACTAGGGGACTTTAACTTTTCAGGGTCTGATCCTTTCTACAATACACTACAAACATAGTGTGCATATTGTAATTCATTGTGAATTTCACATTACTCTGACAGTTACCTATGGGACCCAACCTGTTGTTTGCTGATTTATAGCGCTATTGCACATATGTGCAACTTTTAATTATCAAGAAAAAAAAATGTTTCCCTTTTTTTACGCTTTGCTCTTCGCAAAACTGAATCAATGGTGCAATTCCACTGTAAAAAAAATTAATAATTCAAATTTATCATCAATGTGCACAAAGCCTTAGGCAACATGACTGCATTCTTGATGAGTATGGAGATATGACAGGAATGATGGAATGCACTGGATGACACAACCTCTGAAAATTGGCAGATGACCATTTTTTCCTGTGATAAGCTTAAAGTAAATGTCCACTTAAAAATAAAATTACAGTTAACTGATGAATTCTTTGGATAGTTTTCTACTATGGCAATCAATCTGTGTAGATGAAAGCATGGAAAAAAGCATGTTGAAATGATTCAAGCAGTAAGACTTGCCTTATAAATGTACTTTCAGTTCAGTCATAAATCGCCAAAAAAATCTATTTTGGTCCAACATTGAAAAGCCACACATAGTAGAATAATCAGAAGATCTTTGGTAAAATGATAAATTTATCTAGCATTGCAATCAGAAGGTCACTGAATTCTAATGTGCTTTTTATTAGCTTAAACATGTTTAAAGTGTTTTGGTAGTCAAAATGAGAATTCAGATGACAGATGAACTTGATAATCCCCAGAGATAAACACCTTGCTTATGCAAGTATATATCAAACCACCCCTAAGAATTGCCTACATAAAAACATTTTCCATAGTTTTAAAGATATTTAATATGTGGAGAATTTCTAACCTGCCTGCACAAATTCTTCTCATACAGACCTGCAGGAAATTCTGTAATGCAAATATACACAGTGGAATATGAAGCTGTCTCATTTCCATATCACAGGCTAGCATCATTATGTTTTCACCACTGCCAATAACCTCTGGACACATACAATGACTTTTCAGAAAGGCTCAGAGATTACCTAGTTCAGGTATTGTTAATGACAAGAAGAAGTCAAGAAGACAAGCAAAAGACAGTAAAGTAGGACCGCTAATTGTACATTCATCAATAGAGATATATGAGTCTATAGACGGCATAAACTGCCCTATACAACAGGTCTCTTTGCAACACAAAGTAGATCTGAATCTCACTTCTTTGAAGGGAACCAGTCACCATGAAAACGCAGGACAGTATGCAGGGAGCATGTTATAGAGCAGGAGGAGCTGAGCAGATCGCTATATACGTATTTTTATGAAATTATGTAAAGCTTGCAATTTAGTCATTTAAACCTCTGTTGTTTTAATGTTTAGGACTGGAGTCATGTGGGTGGTCCTATCAGTCATGACTAAACATATATGGAAGGCTTTCAATCATTCATTAGGCCCTCCCACATGACTTCTAAGTAGAGATCAGTGAATCAATTCTTTAAAATCAAAATTTGATCAGTCCAGTGGCTCAGTGGTTAGCACCAGTGCTTTAACGTGCTGGGGTCCTAGGACAACAAGGACAGCATCTGCATGGAGTTTGTATGTTCTCCCCTTGTTTATGTGGGTTTCCTCTGGGTACCCCGGTTTACTCCCACGCTCCAAAGACATACTGATAGGGACCTTAGATTGTGAGCAAGTGATGATAATGTCTGTAATGTGAAGAGGAGTTAATTAAAAAAAATCTGAATTTTGATTGAACTTTGATTTCAAGAAATGAATGAGATTTGGTTGATTTGGGAAAATCAGACCAAAAATGAATTTTAGGAAATTTACTCATTAAATAGGATTAAATAAATGAATTATAAGTTTTACTGAGTTTTTTCCCCACATAACTATATGTCAATCTGCCCAGTTTTTCGTGCTCTGTAACATGCTGCCTACATATTGCATAGATGCATTTTCATGGTAACAGGTTTCTTTAACCCCTTTCTGTGATTTTCCATTTCTGCATTTTCGCTTTTTACGCCTTGCCCTCCCAGAGCCATTACTTTTACATAGCCTTATGAGGGCTTGTTTTTCACAAGACAATTGTACTTTTGAATTACACCATTTAATATTGCATATGATATAGTGGGAAGTTGGAAAAAAAATTCCAAATGGGGTAAAATTAGAGAGAAAATTGAATTCTACCACAGTTTTGTTTTTAGGGCATTCACTATGCAGTAAAATTGACCTGTTCCCTTAACTCTCTGTGTCAGTACTATTATAACAATACCACATTTATATAGTTTTTTCATGTGTTTTAATACTGAAAAAAATAAATATAGGAACATCTACAAAGCTTTGTGAGGGCTTTTTTTGTGGAACAATCTGTAGTTTTTATTGATACCATTTTGGGTTTTGTATGACTTTTAGATCACTTTTTATTCAATGTTTTGGGGTGGTAAAGCCTATGATGCTTAATTTTTAATAGTTTTTTTTGGGATGTAGTCATTTCACTTTTTATATTTTTTAAAAGCTTTTTTTTAAACCTTCTAGTGGACACCAATATGCAATGATTAGAGTGCAATTTGTATAAAACAATGAAATATATCTATTACAGAATACAAAGTTTGACGAATATTCGGTGAAGCGAATTTTGGATGATTCGCTTATCTCTAGAATATATTAAACTTTTTAAAAGATTTGTACCTCATACGAATCTATTCGGCGAAGCTGCGTACAAATCATACGTTATTATGTGGTGTTTTGCGAACATAATAATGAACGTACAGTTGTTAAAGGTACGCAACTTATGTGAACACGTACGCATGAGCGTACAAATTGCGTACGGAAATGACGGGCTTTGCTGGAGTGAAATGGTGGAGCAGGAGGAAAGCTCTGAGTCTGACCCCTGGCTACATGAGTCTGTATCAGCAGATGACAGAAGATCATGCGGCTGTGATTGAGATGAGTGTGCCATCCACTCCACTACCTCATCCACTTTCTTCTCCACTACAATTTTGCGCCTTGGTGGGTTAGCCTGGTGGAACAGTGGCCCACTATTGTGAATTCTACAAGTAGAAGCTCCAGCTACAGATCCATTGGCACTGCTACCCTGTGCCACCTTCTCCTTTTTTTGGAGCTCGAGGTCTGGCTGGAACCTTTTTGCTTTTCCATGCCAGACATTTTTTCACTTGACTGTGGCCCTGCAGCTGATCTTTGTCTCTCTCCCTGTCTCTCTTCCCTGCCTGATCAATTACTAGCCCTGCACTGGCCCTGCACTTGCTCTGCACTGGCCCTGCAGTATCCCTGATATGTGTAATATGGATTCCTAGAGCAATTAGACCCCAATTTTAACAAAACAGTTCTCTGACTCTCAGAACTTCACAGACAGTGCTTCTGCTAGTCACAGCAGTCACAGCACAACTGATGTGTCACTGGCTTACTGAGCCTGAGCCATTCAGAGAAAGCCCTTCCCACTAGGTCAGGTGACTGCTTTCTTCCCGGGCTTTATGCTGCACGAATAACGAACAGTAAACGTTCGCTAATTAACTGAATTCATACACATCAGCGTATAAAGTAACTTATACGTAACATTAGCGTACAATTTATTGGATAAGTACGTAACGAATGCGTAGAAAGCTTTAAGAACATTTTCAAATCTAATGAAGCGAATGTAAAAAAATACGGATTCGCTTAGAAAGCGGAAAATTTCCAAGATTCGTATCAAATCTATGAAGCGGCGAATATATTCGCTCATCTCTAGTATATTCCAATGCAGGTCTGCCACCTACAAGCTATAAGCTCTGGCTTATTACTTCAATGGAACGCCTTCCCCGATCTCAGCCAGGATGAGGCGTCCCAGCCCAGAAAGCTCTCTCTTCTGGGTTTCTAGAGATTCCACTCAGATTCCACTGTCACATTTGACCACGGCATGTGAGGGGTTAAATATCCACAATCGGCATTACTGCTAATCACAGACATTATCTCCGGGTGCATTCTGTGTGACAAAGCAGCCATCCAGGAGCTATGGTGCTTACAGGCGTCATCTTTAAAGATCAAACATCAGAAATACATGTATAGTGGATGTCCGGAAGGACTTAAAGGTAACTTGTCAATATTAAAAAGCAACACCACTCAGAACTGAACTATAAATCTGCTCAATTATCACTGCAAAGTGGTGTAGATAATGCAGTATTGTTGTGACATGGTCGATCTCAATGGGGCATAGGAAATGACTACTGGACACAAAGAGGGATTTTAACTCCACTCCTCACACATAGGAAAGTATGGATGAAACAGAGCACCTAAATTGTCAGATGATCCACCGAGGCTGACAATAGTATTAATTCCGCACTTTGACAATTAATCATTTAAAAAACAGGACTAGGGAAAACATACTAATGCCAACAAGTTTGGTCTTGAAATGCTGTTTAAATAAAAATGACTTATTATGTGATATATCACGATGTAAATAGTATTAAACATGAAAACTACTATAGGGAGAGAGAAGACCCGGGCACATTTGGTATCAACCTTGTGGATGAAGAAACCCTTTGCAGAACTTCCCCCCTAGAGAAGCAGCAATTCTAGAAAACACTGGGTTTAGGAATTGGCCCAAAAGTCATGGAAACAATTATTATATTCTTCTGTCCTTGGTACAAGAGAGAAGCTCAGTTTTATTCTTGTCATAAGGGGGTTATATGGCATCTTCTATTTACACCAGTACTGCTAAGCTTTCAGGTCTGTTAACTGGTCATTTCATTCAGGGTTTTCTTTCCTGGCTATGCATTTGCAATGAATGAAGAAGGCTTACCAGCGGCATTGCTCAATGTGTGGCATGTCTGACTTTGTATAACGTTTCATTACTTTTCTTAGCCATGGGTGATTTAACTTGTTTATTTCTCTAAATAAAGATAAAAAATATTTCCTATAACGCTCAACCAATCAGTAAAACATTGCTTGGCTTACACAGAATATATAAAATGTAACTGAAGGTGTTAGGCTTTGCTTACAACCAAGTAATTGCCAGTAAGAAACCCTAGAGTGGTATTGCTCAGTGTGCAATAAGAAAAAGCTATCTATTCCTTAAAGGGAGTTTGTCAGCAGAAAAAAAAAACACTTTTAAATCCTGCACTATGCATAGTTGGTGTTACAGCCATGGCTTGCAGCTGGCTCTGTTCTGCATCTGCAGCCTAGCAGTCAGAGGAAGACTGCAGGAGGCCTGTCCGGCTACAGGGTCTGCTCTGTCCTGCTCTATCCATCCATGCAGGCTGCAGGCTGCGTGCTGGAAAGGCCCCTCTTCCTCTGCCAGTAGGGTATGAGCGCTTCCTCTAGCTCTTAAAGGGACAGGTCACACTGTAATCTTCACCAGCCAATGGCAGCCAACCTTGGGTTACTTAGGCACCTTCCCCTGTAGGAGGGTGCCTGATCAACATGTTGTTTGTATTGCTAGTTCCCTGCTAAGGTGTGCTGCATTCTGTTTCTGCCTGTTAAACAACTTTATGCCTGTTTAATGGATTCTGACCCTCCACTGCATGACCTGACATGTACAGTTTGCCATATAGCACAGTCAAATCTACTAGTTGATCCAGTGGTTCCACATGCTCTGCCATACCTATAAAGGGGCACATTTATTAACACCAGCATTTTAGATGAGATACCTGGCAGTTATGAAGAGGTATATTTCTGCTTGATAAATGACCCCCAAAGTACTCACTCCCAACAATTACCACACATGTGCTGTGGACTCTGAATGTGGGCATGTTTTTGGCCATACATTACTTTGCAATGTATGTCCCTACTCTTAAAAGCATCAATAAAGTAGAAAAAAATACCAAATTTATTTTCTCACACGGAGTAACTTTGTTTTTTGTTTTTTTTTGTTTGTGGACACATTTAAATGAATAGTTCAGCAAATGGTCCGCAAAAAACAAACAAATGGACACGGAAAGAAAATACGCCTTAATGATGGACATCTCCGAAACATGTGAGCGGTTCTAGTGTATTGATGCCAAGCCAATTGTTACTTTTATGTATTTCATTAAAGGGTCATTTTGCTGGATCTTACCTCAGTGCCTCATCTTTTTGTATAATCTGGACTTTGTACAATACGATTCTGCTCAATTCTACTTCTACTTGGGGTATTTTACTCACATGCTTTTGATATATCAAGAATGTATCTAAGCATGTTCTAAAGAGGATGTAAATACCATATACTTGGTATCATTGATAACATCACCTCATGGTAACATCTTAATTAGTTGTGATTATTACAGAAATAAAAACACATAAAAAGAACCCAGAGGAAAACTTATAAATGAGCACATTCAAATCCATTTATTTCTTGTTTTGAGATGGAGAGCTTCAATTAACTGAGTTTCATAAAATGGAAAGATAAAAATGGAATTTAATAGATTTGTGCATTTTATTGTTACGTATTGTATTGTGTCTATTATAATTATTTTGTTTAAAGGGCATCTGTCAACAGATTTGTATCTATGAAACCTGTTACACGTTACACATTCACTTGGTAGCTGAAGTCATCTGTGTTGGTCCCATGTTCATATGTTTTGATATATATATATTGATATATTGATATATTCAAATGAGCCTCTTGGAGTAACGGGGCATTGCCGTTACACTTAAAGAGTTTGTTCTCTCTGGAACTGCGACACCATCTCAACTTTGCTTGACAGGTCCAGACAGTGAAAACATCATTATACCTGGCCTGACTTCTCCTAAAGTCAAAGTGCAAAGGACGCAGCAGTTTCAAAAAGAGCAGAACCTGTCAGAGTTATAACAACACCACAATTGCAGAGGTTCATTTTTATATATTAAAACTCCATTTTTCTTAGCAATGTGGACACAAATGAACACAAGGCCAACACAGATGCCTTCAGCTGCCAAGCGCACATGCACATGCAAAAAACAAGATTTCTCTTAGATGCTACAACAAATCAGGGAAGAAAGGTTAGTGAAAAATCCATTTTAATGTTATTAATAATATTAATTTTATCATAAGCTTTATCTCTTTTAAGTTATGTTCTTGAATCTTTTCATCATAAGCAAAAACGTAATATAAACAAAACTGAATGATATATAGTGATCAACCTGTATTTAGGACTAAAGTCAAAGCATATGGCTCATGTAAAATTAATATAATCCCTATATATTCTAGTATAAGACAGCAGAATGATCTTGATAAAAACAACCATTCTATCTAGATA
Organism: Rhinella marina; assembly: GCA_900303285.1. NCBI lineage: Eukaryota > Metazoa > Chordata > Amphibia > Anura > Bufonidae > Rhinella > Rhinella marina. The sequence goes on along the minus strand of ONZH01028097.1, from coordinate 60,355 downwards.
TCCAAGTCTAAAGACACTAGAGGGAGCTACCTGTCCACTTCTTGGTTGCCAACTCTTAAAATAAAAGGTTATAACTTAATTTGTAAAGAAGAATAATGTAGTAACGTGGAATATGTAACATGCATCCCTCATATGAAACAAATGATAAAAGTCATACTGTGTGATTAAAAATTAGAATGTTTTTATGAAAACATACTGTGATATGAACAGCTTGAACATAGGGTACACACATGCTATCAATGGACTCTGATAATTAAAAAAACATGAATTAACTGTTGAATTATGTGAAATAAATGTACAATTTCCACAAGTAGAAACATATTTATGTAAAAGAAGACGTCATACAGCTCCCAACTGTTCATTTTAATGGAATGAGCTCATTTACAAGCATCACGATTCCTACAATAGAGTCTGTTTCAGTGATTTTAAATTCCTTCATAGTCAATCTGCAGACAAGGGCTAATGTACATATGACAGCCTGCATCTGCCTCTGTTTGGAGGTAAAGGGGGTCCATGACTATTTTTGCCCGTACACCTTCAGGCCTCCCTTCACAAATCACATTGTCCACCTATCTGCTAAGTTCTAAGGGCAAGGAATATTAGCCCCTTAAGTACTGGGACCATTTTTGGTTTAGCATTTTCATTTCTTCCTCCCCACGTTTCAACAGCCATAGCTTTTTTAATTTTCCATTCATATAGCCATATGAGGGCTTATTTTTTGTGGTATAAGTTGTATTATTAAGGGCTCCATTTAATTTACCATTATTAGACCATTTTTTTCTCCACTATTTAAAAAAAAAATAAAAACCATTGAAAAAAATCTAAATTTTCTTTGCATCTGCATTTTCTGACAGTCATAATTTTTTTATATTTTGTGGTAAAGTGTCCTGGAAGGGGTGTATATCCTACCCAGGTTCCTCAACTGGGTGAGGTAAGTAAAATCCAGGAAGATGGCTCTGGCTTCAGCAAACGTAGTTGCTGGATCTATTTTTGTTAAAGTTCAAGGTCTGGATTTTATTTGGACCTTTCCAGTCCACCCCCATTCCAGGGCATGTTTTCCCCTAGCCTGAGGGATCCCCAGGTGTAGTCCAGCTGGGATCGTTAGCGGAAAATAAAGCACATGCCAGGCTGTTAGTCTGGGGAAGTTATGCCTGGAAAAGCCTAGGAAGCTGGCTCTCTTGCTGGCTAGTGATGCTTGACTCCCCATGTGTGACCTGCACTCAATAGGTGAGCTAGAAACAAATTTGTGTTAACTAGAGCCCAGACAGTTTATGTTTTGGTGATGCTGGAACCTCACCTCACCCAGTAAGTTATAACTGGGTTCACCTAAGTATAGTTACTGAAGTGCCATAAAATAAAGCATCATTTGTACTTTAGCCCTGTTTTCTGCGGAGGAATCTGTCATCGCCGCCCTACTTGAGAGAATGATCCCTTACAATTTGTACAAACATATAGTTAATTTCACAGAAACTCTTATGATTTGATAAATAGATAATTTAACCCCTTTCTGACCGCCCCGCATAAATTTACATTGGTGGTCGGGTAATTAAAAATGGTGCCTGCTTGTGAGTGGAGCAGGCACGATAGCCGCCGAGTGCTTGCTGTTTTAAATTGATTCCGGGTTTAAGCCCTCTCAGACACTGTGATCACATTTGATCACAGCATCTGAGGGGTTAAATGTCCGCGGTCGGCATTATTGTTGATTGCAAACATTAGCTGCTGTTGTTTGCTGTGTGAAACAGCAGGCACCTGCTAGCTATGGTTCTTGCTCCGCTCTGGAGTGAGCACCATCTTTAAAGATCCAACATCCACCATACAAAGTGTGGCTGAACTTTAGCAAAAGTTTTGATAGGTCATAGTGACATATCAAAGGTTTTGATCAGTGGGCCTCCAAGTGCTGTGACCCCCACTAATAGCTACAATGAGGGGAAAAATTATTCACATATTGTAGCGCACTGTCTCTTTTTACTGCTAAAGGCGGATTTGAGACTTGACTCATAGGTTTTCTATTGAGCCCATCTTCAGCAGTCTTGAGATACAGCGATCTGTGTGTGAATGCTTCTTTCACCTCATTTTAGTGATTGGTAGATTTGGACCCCCTCTAATCAAAACCTTTGGTATGCCATTATGAAATAACAGTTTTGCTAAAGAATAGGTACACTTTATGGGGTGAATAGATGCCAATAATTAGTACTGTATATGTTATAGAACATTTATTTATGACTTTCCCTACACAATACACAATAAAATGCAATTAACATTACTATGTTATTAAAAGAGCAAAGTATTATGCTATCTTACAATGTTTTTTTATTTACACATAACCTACTTTTTTGTGATATCCTCTTGTTATAACAGCATTTGTTAGTACTTAGGTCTGTATTAGACCAACAGATTATCTGACAGATTTTCCTACCAGTCATTGGTCAAATGGCCGTTTACACACACAGATCTTATACACACCAACTATTGGTCTAGTTGGACAGATAATCTGTTGGTGTAATACAGCCCTTAAAGGGATTCTGTCACCTAGGTTTAGCCTATAAAGCTGAGGACACGGGCTGCTAGATGGCCACTAGCCCATCCACAATATACATTGCCTTTATTTAGTAAAAAAAAGATTTTATACATATGCAAATAGGGGTTATAAAGAGCCCAAGGGGCGGTTACCAACGTTCCTGGAGCCCAGCTGCGCCCACTCTGAAGGAGCCCAGCACCGCCCCGCATCCTCTGAATCTCCTCCTTGCTCCCAACATCATACAGTCAGAGCGCCGTAATCACACACATGCGTGAGTACGCCACATGTCAGTGCCGGTATAGTGCTCCTTCCCTGTGCTGGCATCAGCATCAAGGAACGAACTGCGCATGCGCAAGCTGGCACGCACGAGATCATGGCGCTCTGAATGTGTGACATCGGGGGAGCAAGGAGGAGATTTGGAGGCTGCAGGGCAGTGCTGGGCTCCTTCAGAGTGGGCATGGCTGGGCTCCAGGAATGATAGTAACCGCCCCTTGGGCTCCTTATAACCCCTGTTTGCATATGTATAAAATCGTTTTTTTGACTAAATAAAGGCACTAAGAGCAATGGGCAATGTATATTGTGGACGGGCTAGTGGCCATCTAGCAGCCCATGTTCTCAGCACTATAGGCTAAAAACCTAGGTGGCAGAATCCCTTTAAAGGGTTTCTGTCACCAGTTTTTTCGGTATGAATCAGGCTGACATTAGAGATGTGCTAATGTCACCTGATTCCAAATATATATCTGTTTTATTTACTGGTGCCCCCATTTTTATATAAAATTAGCTTATTTTATGCTAATAATGCCTCTAGGTGCAAGGGGCGTTACCCCTGCTCCTAGAGGCTCTGTTGATTGACAGGACCAGGCAGAGAAGAAACACTCCATTCACCATAGCTTGCAAGGACCTTCAATGATGTCATGAACATGTGATCAGTTACATGGTTTAGGAGGAGACAGGCTGTTTGTGTGATCCTAACCATGTGACTGATCACATGGTCATGACATCATTGAAGGTCCTTGCAAGCTATGGTGAATGGAGTGTTTCTTCTCTGCCTGGTCCTATCAATCAACAGAGCCTCTAGGAGCAGGGGTAACGCCTCTTGCACCGAGAGGCCTTATTAGCATAAAATAAAAGTTCATTTTATATAAAAATGGGGGCACCAGTAAATAAAACAGATATATATTTGAAATCAGGTGACACTAGCACATCTCTAATGTCAGCCTGATTCATACCGAAAAAACTGGTGACAGAAACCCTTTAAGACCCTTTATGCAGGTCACAGACCCTTTATGCAGGTCACAGATTATCGCAGAGCATTCATAGTAACACTTGTCAGTGATGATCAAGCGGTGTAAATGTACCGCCGATTACCTAATGAACAAGCGTAATCCGATCGTTTGTGCACACTCAAAAATGATTGTTTACCAGCAGCAGATCGTGCCGTGTAAACTTGATCTTCTGTTGGCAAACAATGAGCCAGTATGGGGAAGACCGATGGCATTAGCTGTGTGTAAATGCAGTGGTCTCCTACACTAGCGATCATCAAATTGTCGGGAAGGAACACTTCCTTCCTGAAAATGTGCTATAATATCGTCCCGTGTAAACGGACCTTTAGAGTACCAAACATTACAGTCTTAGAAAATTTGTTCAGATATCACAAGTCAAACACAAGGCATACAACAGCATGAAGAAGGCCTTGAGAACAATTAATACCGAACTAGGAAAAGTGCTTTATTATCATTAAATGCCTGTGACAGCATAACTCGACCTATATGTAAATTGTTTCACAGCAATCTATTATTTTAATCCAATAGGGAAATAGGAAGGCATAGTGATAAAAAAAAAATCTTTCTCAGTGACTGTATTCATGAACAGATCTTATTGGGAATGTAAGATAATTCAAGTTTGCACTGCACAAGCATATTTTAAGATCAATGCATTTCTATTACTTATTGACCCTCTTCAGGTGCTTTGGGAGTTGAGGAAACTCTCTGGAATTGCACTCCTTTCATTAAACCGAGGGTTTTAAAAACAGTTTTAAAATCTGTATTTTTTTTTTTTTGGTAATCTGCACTTTTGAGGTTTTAGTGGCATTTTTTACACCTGCAGTTTTTTTTTTGTAGTAAAAACTCCAGCTCTGATTGTCTGAAGGTCTATTTCAAATATAAAAAACAGAACAGAGGTTTTCTTCTTTTTTTCTGCTGGAGTTTTTGTTAATTAGGTGTCATTTTTGGGGTTCTGGCATTTGTTTAAAAACGTAGCATGTCAAAGTGCTGGTCCTTCTCTATAAACAACAAAGAGTCTGAAAAAATACTGTTCACAAAGTTGTTTAGGAAAAAATACATAAAAAAATTATAAAATGAATGCAGTATGGAAAAAAAAATACTAATGGCTCTATGATTTTTTTTAGTAGCAAAAAATGCCTAAACAAATTTGTGTAGCAAATTTGATTTAAAGAGGTTTTCCAGGCTCCTGATTACCAATCTTAAAGATCTGATTGGTGGGTGTCAAATACCCTGCACTCCAACCTATTATTAGCTGTTCCCTGCTAGCACTAGCCCAAGCCATGCTTTTAACCCCTTCACGACCAGCACCATACATGTACGGCGCTGGCCGTGACTTTAAAGATGGCGCCCGCTCCTGCACGGAGCGGGCGTGATGGCCGCAGGTGACCTATACCCAACTTGCAGGCACCTGCGGCTAACGTCCGTGACCGGCAGTTATGCCGATCGTGGACATTTAACCCCTCGGGTGCTGCGTCAAGCCTGACCGCGGCACCCGAAGGCGGCAAACACCAGTAGCGTACTCTTCCCGTGTTGCTCTGGCTTTCCTATGGAGCCCTTGCCTGTAATAGGGCTCAATAGGAAAGCACTAAAATCATCATAGACTCCAATGTAAGTGCATTGGAGTCTATGATATAAGCAATCAAATGATTGCTTCTTATAGTTCTATAGTTCCTATGGGAACTATAAAAAAGTGTATATAAAAAAATAAAGTTTTTTTTTTTAAATAAAAAAACCGTAAAAGTTCAAATCACCCCCCTTTCCCGAAAATAAAAATAAAAGTATTAAAAAAATTTAAAAAATACACATCATGGGTATCGCCGTGTGAATGGCTGATTCGCCATTTTTTGTCGCTTTTTCTTTTAAATTAAATAACAAGCGATCAAAAAGTCACACACATCACAGAATGGTATCAATAAAAAGTTCAGATTGCCCCGCAAAAAAATGAGCCCCCATACAGCTCCGTACACATAAATACCAAAAAGGGGTCAAGAACTGAAAAAAAAAAAAAAGTCCAACTTTATAATTTATAATCACTATCAAAATGCAAGAAAAACTATACATATTAGGTATCGCCCGATTCGTACTGACCAGTAGAATGAAAGTAACTGGTCAGTTTTAACGCACATCGAACGCCGCAAATAAAAAAAAACGTAAAACTGGGGGAATTGCGTTTTTTTTTTTTGCAATTTCACCCGCTTCCCACTGCACCATATGCAATATTAAATGGTGGCATTGGAAAGTACAACTTGTCCCGCAAAAAAGAAGCTCTCATACAGCTATGTGAACAGAAAAATAATAAAGTTATGGCTGTATCAAGGCAGGGAGCGCAAAACAAAAAAGCAAAACCGAAAAAACCTCTGGGGCTGAAAGGGTTAATGCTATAGAAGTACCGCTCCATTCAAAGTGTAGTGGCCATGCTGGGTTATATTCACTTGAATAGAAGCTGATCTTCAGAAACCTAGCAAAGCCACAACACTTTGAATGGACTTGTGCTTCTGGCTTCATTCGAAGCACTAGCTGCACCTGCAGGGAGCAACTTATCCGTGGGGTTTTACCCACTTGGATAGTTCATCAATATCTGCAGCCTGGAAAACCCCTTTAAGCCTTTACCCAAATAGATTTACCGACAGTTTACAGCTGCATTGATTCGTCTTAAAAGCATATAAAGTTTCTCCTTACTACTTTTTCTACTATTATACTGTGATCTCTTAAGGGGTATAAATGAATTATATTAAGTAGTATTACTTAATTGTTCATATAAGCCTCTTAAATAGTTTTATAATTAGAGATGAGCGAACGTGCTCGTAACGAGCACTGTACCACTCGGCTCCCCATGCGAGCGCAGGGGAGCCGAGCGGTACAGTGCTCGTTACGAGCACGTTCGCTCATCTCTATTTATAATAATAGGTCATGATTTCCTGTCCTGTACGTATAACATTCCAGTAGCTTTTATCATTATCACCACTCAGAATTACAATGACAAGCAGCACCTCTGTATGGGTAAGACAATATACACCATTCACAATAGGTGATATACCAGCTTATGAGCTCCCCCCTGACCTCTGCACAGGTCACAGAGCATGCCTCTCAAAAGAGAGGAAGCTTGAATGCATTTTAGGCCTAGTGACCAGTGTAAAGGATTATATATATTCTTTTTTTTAAATGACATGGAAAAGAAAAACTCTCTAAAAATTCAAAAATATATATATATATATATATTTTTTTTTTACATAAAATGTGATTTAAACAGTAGCTCATTTGCTGATGACACATTTCCTTAAATTTTCTAAAATTACTTTGCCCATATAATTGTAATGACCAATAAAACATAACCATTTGGTGAATTGACCAAATGTGCATTAAATTTAAAATTTGCTTATCTGTTTCTGCTAGATTTATATGCTAAAGTTTCATTACTATGTGAATATCATGCAAATGCCTCTAGATACCTCCATGGCTATTTTCATTGCTGCCTTTAAATTTATATGGACATCTATAACATGAATTGTTAACTGGTGGTTTTCTGAGACAGCCGCTGAAAAAATATTAATGGTCTGTCCATTGCAATCAATGAAAACAATACCTGGGCAGATCTACCTTGGTATTTATCAAGTAGAAAATCATTGCTTGGTCAAAAGTGTAGTTTAAGGTACAAATGGAGAAACTAATGATCCAAATATTAATACAAAAAGAGATACAAATGTACCACTGTCTGTAGTTGTCATTTTATGTGTACAAAAAAAAATTTGAATGCTTCGAGCATCAGTTTCAAAATGAAGACACGTGGGACAGGTTATTACAAAAAATAAAGGATTAGTCTACTGCTTAAGAAAATGCTAAATAGTATGAAGTTGTTTATTAAAGCTTACATTCAAGTACAATGAGGAAATATCTTTATAAGTATGAGGCAGCGAGACAAATCTTCTAATCCTACACTTTAGTGCGCTGTTGGCAAAATGAGGATGCTCAATCTGAAAAATTATTTGTGTACTACTGGGACAAATCCATTTTTTTCCTGTTCTGTGGCCACGGGCTGAAATTATCTTGTGGGAAAGGGGTTTCTTGATTTATTTTAATAAAACTCAATCATTGCATAATACATTTTTCATGCACTTTGTACTTCAATTCCACAACATTTTCAAGTTCTCTGCTTCAGCTGATTTTAGATTTTTTTTTATATCAATTGACTAAAAAAAATTGCCCTGATCATAAGCAGTATAACTCTAAGCTCCTGATTCCCAATGCGAAATCTGTAAAACAGTCTCCCATCTAATATGCATCATTTATATTACTGAGATCTTCTTAAAGGGAACCTGTCATCAACTTTATGCTGACCGTACTGAGGGCAGTATAAAGTAGTGACTGACGCACTAATTTCAGCAGTGTGTCTCTCATGAGCTAAATGTAAGTGGTTGCCGAGAACCAGCATCATAATCATTGCAGCCCAGGCCTTGAAAAGAGTCATATCTACCTGAGAAGAGTCATGGTTATTCCTAATCTCCTGCTCTCCCGCCCATCTGCTGATGATTGACAGTTCTCTCCTAGAGAGAAAGGGTGGAAAACTAGGTAGAAGACTGTCAATCACCAGCAGGTGGGCAGGAGAGCAGGAAATCATGAATTTGACACTTTTCCAGGCCTGGGATGCAATGTTTGTGATGTTGGTTCTCGGTAACCACTTACTTTTAACTTATAAATGACAGACCGCTGAAATCAACTCACCTGTCAGTACTTTATTCTGCCATTAGTATGGGCAGCACAAAGTTGATGACAGGTTCCCTTTAAGTGCTGCAGGGTCTAAGGACCCTCTTAGGCACCAGGGTCTTGTATGTAACTGTTCCCTTCGTCTTCTATATCTATACCACAGATGACCATGTTCAACTGACCAAGTGCACAATAAATTTTTATATAAGTTAACATTTTTTAAATTGAAATGTATTCCTGTGTCTCTTCAGAAATAATACTTTCCAATATTTGGGCTCACCGTGTATTGGAATTGTATGGAATATGTACTGAAATCAAGCAGATATCTAGCATGAAGTGTTGACTTTTCTTTTCCATTCATAAATATGTACCTCATCTTACCATTTACCTGTTATCATGTAGCTACTGTTAAAGTAACAAATAAACTGAATAAACAGATCCAACACCCTATTCAATGCATACTTGGAGTAATGGGTCATTATTTGGTTTTGGATCTTCTAGTGGACGACAAGCCTGGGGCCACAGAGGGATTGCACAATACCTTCTGATATTGACTGTGCTGCTGTTCTCTCTTTCTGTTTGTATTGTCAAAGTAAGTGAGAACAACCATAATGGCATATTTGACAAAGAAGACACAATTTTTAACTGCTACTCGTGTTTATAAGCTCAAAGCAAAACCTAGGGCTGTATGAGACCAGGACATAGTCGGACAGATAATTAATAACAAGCGTTTGTAGGAATGCTAGTTAGAGATGATCTGCCTGTGTAAAAGTGCTGCAGATTAACAAGCAAACGCTTGTTCACTGGCCAGTCGCAATTTTTAAGCATGCTGAAAAATAGTTTGCTGGCGGCAGATTGTGCTGTCTAATCATGGTCTGCTCCCGCCAAATAATGATTTTGTATGGGGAAGAGCGATGCTCATTAGCGATTGCTCCTCCCCATACTGTGGAGGAGATTGCTGCATGTAATAGCAGCACTCTCCTCCACTGACGAGCAGGCAATTGTCAGGAAAGAATGTTTCCTTCCCAACAATCATCAGTCATCTGCTGGTCTAATGCAGTTCTTAAATAACAAGTGCAACATAGCAGTAATGTCTGTTGATGTAGAAAAAGGAATTTCAACATGCTTAAGGATATTGTATCACATAAATATTCCCTATTACAGCATATTAAGGCCACAGAGGGCCTCTATCTGGTACCACATGTACAGAAGCCTTTTTTGAGGGGGTGTGGCCTGCACGCTGATGGCGCCGGCTGCATAGTTTGTGAGCTCCAGTTACCTCACCATTGAAACGGCTAAAAGCAGCTATTCCAGCTTCATTATTTGATGCAGAACCTTACCCATGCGGAAGGTCCAACTATGGGGAGAGTGAAAAAGAGGCAAGCTCCTGCGAAACTCACGGAATTCTTCCAAAAAACTACGCCACGAGGCAGGAGCACGCAGCAGACGCCAGCGCCATCTTGCTCCACCTCGCCTGCATCCTCACCAGGAGGTTCGGCGCCAAGCCCGCAGCCAGCACTGGGTGATCCACATATCCTTACTGAAGATCTCCTATGATCCATGTTGGATTCCCTCCGATCGTCACTGAAGGAGGACCTGCATTCTATACTCAAAGATGTCCAACAAGAGGTGTCCCAGCTAGGAGAGCGCACTTCGCATTTAGAAGGCAAGATGGCGGAACTCAGTGCCTCCCACAACTCGCTTATAGACGCGAACGAAGCACTGGAAGAAGAGGTCAGTAAACTAAATGCTAAGATGCATGATATGGAGGACAGAAATAGGCGCAACAATGTGCGTCTGAGGGGTATCCCAGAGACGGTTACCTCGGAAGAATTGTGCCCACTGCTACAAAACCTATTGAAAGCAGGCATACCTGATGTATCTGAACTAGACGTGACTATAGATAGAATCCACAGGATTCCCAAACCATCGGGACTTGATTCTAATATTCCGAGAGATGTCCTAGCCAGGATCCATTTTTTTCATGTTAAAGAGGCGTTCATGAGAGCTCTCAGACAAAACCCAGTGCCTTCAGATTTATTTAAAGGCATATCAGTCTTTCCTGACCTATTGGCAGCTACCCTAGCAAAGAGAAGGGAGTATATGCCCATAACAAGATGCCTACGGGAGAAGCAAATCCGATACCGGTGGGGATTCCCAGAGAAGTTACTTGTCTCCTACAATGGCGCCCTCCACGTGTGCAACTCACCGTCTGCAGCAGCGCAGAAACTGAAGTCTTTGGGCCTTATTACTGAAGAAGACCTGCGCCCCGGAGAAATGCGTCGTCGTCAAGACAAGATACCGGTGGACTGGACCTTGTCCTAAACTGGACTTTGTTAGTAAAATGGTGTGGTAAGATACCACTATGACTCTATTATTGGCATTCCTTTGCCTTTTGAGCTTAAGCCCTGTTTATGGCTTCGTTCATACGAAGCGGTTTGAACATTTCCGTTACGCGGTTACTGAACTACCAGGATGGTTCAAAGTTTTACCTTATGCCGCTATTTGTTTTTGTTCTTTCCTTTATCTTCTTTTTCTTCCTTTTGTTTTTTATTGTTTGCAGGCGCTTAACAAATTACCCAGTGTCCTTGAGGTTCTGTTATTGATGAAACCTACGATATGGTCCCGGAATGAGATATTCTGGCGTGATCATGGGAGTTAAGGTAGTATCACTAAATGTAAAGGGTTTGAATAGCCCATTTAAAAGAAAGCAACTTTGGGCTCAGGCGTTGTCTTCCCACTGTAATATCTTACTGGCGCAAGAAACGCATCTCTTATCAAAAGATTCACATAGGTGTACACATAAGGAGTTTCCCCAAATATTTTATTCAGCAGCTTATAAAACCAAAACAGCAGGGGTCCTCATAGCTATTAAAAAAGATGTTGCCTTTACTATGTCCTCGGTAGTTACTGATGATAGGGGTCGGTATGTCATACTTATTGGAATGCTAGATAATGCTCCAGTTACCATAGCGTCTTTATATGCACCAAATAAACGCCAGATTTCGTTTATACGGAGATTTTTTAGAAAACTGCAATCTATTTCCATTGGGTCAGTGCTTATAGGAGGGGACTTTAATATCCCTATTAACGCAGACATGGATTGCACTGGACGTTCTGCTACACATAGGCGAGATTTGAACTCTCTTCTCTCTGACTTTCACTATCATGACATATGGAGATATATGCATGGTGCTGAAAGGGACTATACATTTTTGTCTCAACCACATTCAACCCAATCTAGAATAGATTACTTTCTGATCTCTCAAGATTGGATCCCTAAGGTAACTAATTCTGAGATAGGCATTTCCACGTGGTCAGACCATGCTCCAATATCCCTAGTAGTTGACACCGATGTTCCTAATCCCCTTCCCCCTCAATGGAGACTTAATGCTTACCTTTTGAAACATGAAGGAAGGGTTAACTCCTTTATGAGGAATATAAAGGAATTTTTTTAACTTAATGACTCCTCGGACATTACTATCCCTGTCCTGTGGAATACTCAAAAGGCTTATATGAGGGGAATACTAATTAAAGCAGCCACCAGATTGAAAAAACAGAGGTGTCAGCTGCTAAAGGATACTTTAGCCAAACTGGCAACTTTGGAGCTTAGCAATAAGCAACACCCATCTCCGACTTTACACAACCATATCTTTGAAACTAGATCCCAACTTCGGTCTATTCTTCTATATGACTATGAACGTTCCCTACGTCAAGTGAAAGCCACACATTATCATATGGGGGATAGGGCAGGAGCCATCGTAGCTAGAAGGGTCAGGCGCAAGGTGGCAGCGCAAAAAATAGCTTATCTTCGCACATCCTCCTCCCAGATGGTTACTCACCCCCAACAAATAGCTGATGCATTTGCAGAATACTACGAGTCACTTTACAATCTAAAGGATGACCTTTCCACTCCTCAACCCACCTCAGAGACCATCCAAAATTTCCTAGACTCAGTAGCTTTACCTAAACTATCTGAAGGGGATTTAGCAGAAATGAATGCACCTATCACAGTTACAGGAATAGAGAGGGCTATAAAATCTGCTAAAATGGGCTCTGCGCCTGGCCCGGATGGATATGTTAATGAGTACTATAAAGTATTCCGTGAGCCTCTTGTTCCGTATCTGCACCGTCTTTTTAATAACTTTCTACTCTCCGGACACATACCACCTGAAATGCTTAGAGCTACAATAATGACCCTTCCCAAACCAGGGAAACCAGCTGATACCCCGGCGAACTTTCGCCCAATCTCATTACTCAATACCGATATTAAATTATACTCCAAAATATTAGCCACTCGAATTAATAAAGTTCTCCCAGAGTTAATTGATATTGATCAGGTAGGCTTTGTGATGGGGAGGCAGTGCAGAGACGGAACGAGACGTGTTATAGACCTTTTACAAGTAGCAGGACTCTCCAGGTCCCCCACCCTTTTCATGTCATTAGATGCAGAAAAAGCTTTTGACAGGGTAAACTAGGGGTACCTGGAGAGGGTGCTCTATAAATTTGGTTTCTCTGGTCCTATAGTATGTGGTATCATGGGGCTATACTCTGGCCCATCTGCTTCAGTGTTGGCCTCTGGCTTTCTCTCTAGGGCATTCCAGATTACAAATGGGACCCGTCAAGGTTGCCCTCTGTCCCCTTTGATTTTCGCGCTAATCATGGAACCCTTAGCGGAGTCCATCCGTGTTAACCGCGAGATTAAAGGTATCCAAATTGGATCGCAATCACATTTCATTACACTTTATGCTGATGATGTGATACTTACCATCACTAATTTAGAGGACTCTCTCCCAGCCATATGGAGTGCCCTGCAGAGCTTTTCAGAGGTTTCTTACTATAAGCTGAATGTGACTAAATCCAATGTTCTGCCATTGTTCATCCCAGATTGTCTAAAACAACGTATACTACAATCTAGTTTCATTCTAGTTACAATCTAGATCAGTTTAATTGGGCCACTGATCACATTGTCTATTTGGGTATTCTCTTGACTTCCTCGGCTGGGGATCTGGTGCATGTGAACTTTAGAGATCTCATTGCTGATCTGAAAAAAGAATATCTCACTTTATCTAAAAATACCCTATCCTGGGTTGCTAGAATAAATATATGCAAAATGTTAATTCTACCTAAGATTCTTTACAGAATTAGATGTATCCCGCTGAGAATCCCAATGTCCACTCTATTTAGAATGCAATCAGATATGTTGTCTTTCATATGGGAGGGTAAAAAACCAAGGATTGCTAAATCGGCCCTTTATCCATCTTTAAAGAAGGGAGGAATGGGTGTACCAGAGATTAAGAAATATTATTGGGCTTCACTCATTTCATTTGCGAAGGAGTGGTGGACTCCTACATGTCCCCAGAGGTGGCTGCAGTTGGAACAAGCTCTAATTAAAGGGGCATATCTGCAAGGTTTTTTAGCAGCTCAAGCCCTTAAAAGATTTCACTTTGATATGCCTATAGATACGATGGCAGCAACAGCTTTGGTTTGGCAGCACCTTTTGAACATGCCTTCCTCTAACTTTCATCTAGATAAGAAACTATTCCCGCTAATGGCCTTAGAGTTTCACATCCCCAATCTCTCTTTGACTCCCTGGGTCTTAAAGGAAATATCCACTTTAGGTCATATACTAGATGACAATGGGTTGCTGCAATTTGAGTCCCTACACACTAAATATAATTTACCCAATACCCTTTTTTATCAATATCTTCAAATATGTCACTTTTTACTTTCTTGCCCTTTTGATAAGTCTACTAGCCTTACTAATAGTCTCACTTTGGCATTTTCTTCCCAGAATGCCAAAAAATTGCTTTCTGCATTTTACAATCTATTGGTTGAACCTATATCTAATGCCAAACCCAAATTTATGTTACAATGGGAGAAGGAGCTGAAATCTTCCTTTCCTTTAGACAGTTGGCATAAAGCTCTTTATTGGGCCATAGCCCCATCCAAGTGTATCAATCACGCTGAACAAAACAGAAAAATCCAACTTCGTTGGTACCTCACCCCAGATAGGATTGCCCACATTTCGGAGAATTACCCTTCCACTTGCTGGAGAGGATGCGGACATAAAGGTACACCAGCACATATGTGGTGGTTTTGTCCAAATGTCACACCTCTATGGAGGGAAACTCAACAGCTAATCTCAGAGGTGACTGAGTTATCTTTCCCTTTGACTCCCGAATTGGCAATTTTAAGTATAGGACTATCGGACACCCCTGCTAAGTTGAGATGGATTATTGCGCATATTATCACCGCCACCCGCAAGATAATTGCACGGCACTGGAAACAAAATGTTATTCCTACTATAGCAGAGGTCAAGAAGGAAATAGATCAACATATGCATTACGAAATGGTCCTCTCCCCTTCTCTGCACCTTAGAATTTGTGCCATGAATCACTGGATGCCGTGGCTCTCAAGTTCACATGCCTCCCCCCTCCCTGAGGTGATTCTTTGAAGGTGTTAGCATGCACTGTTGTATATTGCTCTGCCTAATCAGGTTTTGGTTGCTGCCTTTTTTCCCATGATCAAGGACATTGTTTAATGACATGTTCCCAACTGTTGGGAATAATACTTACCTTTTATGCCTGTACAAGTTTGTTTCTTTGTTTGTACTTTCACCAGGAGACCTGGTCTTGTTATGTTTTTGGAAAATCCAATAAAAAAACATTGTTTAAAAAAAAAAAAAAAAAGGCTTTTTTGACTAAGGATTTCCAAAGCTGAAACTGTAGCAAATAGGCAATAATAGGACTACTTATATTTGAAAAAAGTACTAATCACAATGAGATAACCCTATTTACGAAAAAAAGATACAAAAACATCCTGCACGATAAGATAGCAAAATGTGCGGATGTTCAAGGCTACATTAAGAAATTCACCAGGAAAAAAAATGCACTATAACAATAGATGCAAACAACATATGGACTAAGCCCTCACTGATAAAATCTGAGACTCTTAGCCAACACATTTTGATCAAAATACATCTGTGCCCACCTACCCAGCGCCACGGTGGTCTCAGTTCAGGCAGGTCCTATGCCAAACCTACCCATGCGGTTGTGCATCCATGGTTAGGAGTGCAGACCCTGCACATATACTGTGCTGCTCCAAGTTACCTCTATGTGCATCAGCAACCAATGAGAGGAGGAGCACACACACCTATATGTACCACCTTAATCAAGGTCACCTCTTAGATAGGTGAGGCAAAAGTGCACATGAATGCTACTCCCCTGATAATAGGAGTGCATTCACACCTGAAGGTGCCACTCCCTCAAGACACATCAAAAAAATATTTACGAAAAAAGATACAAAAACATCCTGCACAATATGATAGCAAAATGTGCAGATATGCAAGGCTACATCTAGAAATTCACGGGGAAAAAAATGCACTATAACAATAGATGCAAACAACATATGGACTAAACCCTCACTCTATTGATAAAATCTGAGACTCTTAGCCAATACATTTTGTGCCCACCTACCCAGCGCCATGGTGGTCTCAGTTCAGGCAGGTCCTACGCCAAACCTACCCATGCGGTTGTGCATCCATGGTTAGGAGCGCAGACCCTGCACATATAGTGTGCTGCTCCTAGTTAACTCTATGTGCATCAGCAACCAATGAGAGGAGGAGCACACACACCTATATGTACCACCTTAATCAAGGTCACAAGTTTTTTTTTTTTTCCGTAATGAGATAACCCCTTTAATTTGTTTCAGAATGGGCAAATTTCCGTTGTATGACATTAGTGTTGAGCGAATTGAAGCCTCTGAAGCAGAATTTAATCCAAGGTTAAGAAAAATTAGATTTGCAACAAAACCGAATTTCCAGGTGCTTTGTTGTATCAAATCGATTTTTTCCTAAAATGGCGGCTACATGTGTTACAAAGTGAAAGTAAGAAGCCTGGAAACAAGAGATCATCCAGAATGGAGTTCAGCCAGCCAATCAGTAGATGGCTATCCCTTGTGATGTCACAGACCTATAAAAATAAGAATCCCGCCCAGTCTCTGCCATTTTACAGTGAAATAAACATAGGGACAGATGTGTCAAATTCTAGGGACAGTGTTTAACATAGTTTAAATTGTAGAATCTTGGATAGGGAGACTGTAGGCACAGTGCATGGACAGTGTAGAGAGAGTTTTCACACACTGTAGGGACAGCATAGAGAGAGCATAAGGATAGTGCAGGGACATTGCAGGTTGTGTAATCTGAAGCTGAAGCGATCCATAGAAGACAGCTCAGTTTGTATCAGTCCCTGTACAGAGCTAATTGAACAGTGTCCACCTTGTTTAATAGATAAACAATTCCATTACTTCTTGGTTCTCAAATTGACGTGAAAAAGATGTGTAATATAACTGTTATTGGGGTTTCCCCCTTGTTAAAAAGATAAGCAATTCTATTATGCCTTGATTCTCAAATTGGGGTGAATAAGTATTGTAATTTCTCGGTTATTGGGGTGTCCCTCTTGTTAAATAAATACACAGATCTATTATGCCTTGATTTTTAAATTGGTGTTAATAAGCTGTCTAATACTACTGTTATTGGTGTATCCACCTTGTTACCTTGTTAAAAAGATAAGCAATTCTTTATGCCTTGATTCTCAAATTGGGGTGAATCAGTAGTGTAATTTAACTGTTTTTGGGGTGTCCCCTTGTTAAATAGATAAGCAGATCTATTACACCCTTATTCTCAAATTAGGGTAAATAAGTAATGTAATTTAACTGTTATTGGGGTGCCCATCCTGTTTTATATATATAAGTAGTTCCTCTGGACCTTGATTCTCAAATTGTGTTGAATAAGCTGTGTAATTTAACTGTTATCGGGGTGCTCAGCTTAATAAATAGATAAGCAATTCCATTAGGCCTTGATTCTCAAATTGAGGTAAATAATTTGTATATTTTTTAATTGATATTGGGGTGTCTACCTTGTTTCTTAGATAAACAATCTCAAATTGGGGGGATAAGCTGTCTAATACTACTGTTATTGACACTGAATAACTTATTTTACATATACAGTTACTGTTAATGTACAATATGCTGGTGCAACAGACAGGTGCATTGGCAAAAATGTTGCTGAAGCCGGCAGAAGTAGCAGCAAAATGGGAGTGGTAACAGAAGTCGCAGTAACGGGCCAGTGTTATCCAGCGGTCATGTTTTGACTAGCAATCCAGCTGTCCTTGAAAGGTTTACTCGGTCTTCAACATTATCTCAACTGACATCAGATACCCACAGACAGAAGTTTCTTGTTCTGCTCCTTTTGCTCGTGAAGTATTAAATGCTGCCTCTGCTCTGCTTTTCAGTGAGGACAAGCTTATTGAGGACTAAAGATGAGCAATGTAACGCCTCCCGGGGGTCCCAGGGGGCGCACGCGTACTTACCGCTGCGGCCGGCGTTCTCACTCTTTGCTGCTGTGATGTTTGTTGCTGGGTCAGTGTGAAGTCTTGTTCTCTTGCCCTGGGCTCCAGGTGCTGCATTTTATTAGGTGAGCTCCTTAATTGGTTCCTCCCCTTTTCTCCTGTCTGTAACTATATAAGTCCTCCCTGGACACTTACTCCTTGCCTGAGCGTTATAAGTCATCCTGACTTGCGAAGGTTCCCGTATTGCCTTAGTCCTGCTGTAGTGTGAACACCGCTCTAATCCTGCTATAGAGTGAACACTGTCTTGGCCTGCTGAAGTGTGAACACCGCTCTAGTCCTGCTGTTGTGTGAACACTATCCAGTACCTGGCTTCCGTTCCTGGCTCCTGTTCGTGGTTCCTGTTCCTGATTCCCGCCCCTGGCTGATCCTCTCCGGTCTGCTTCCAGTGCATTGCTGACTCCAGTCAACCTTCCACATCTCCTCCCTTGGTGTGTGTCTGTCCTGCGTATCTGTCTCTCTGGTGTTTTGCACCTTAGTACTCTGTCCGTCTGGCCAGCTGTCACGAGTATTGTCTCACCCCAAGAAGTAGCGACCTGGTGTACCTCCTCGGGAAAGCCTATCCCCACCATCAGGGGTACTGTGAAGAACGGGAGGTACACTTAGACAACGCCCTTAGGGGAAGACATTCTCGTGACACAGTGGATCCACATCCACTGATCTTGACAAGCAAATCATCAAAAATTCGCTTCGGCGAATAATCGACAAATTTATGACAAGATTAGTTCTTAATACGAATTTATTCGGTCGAATTAGCGTTAAAAAGTAATCATTATTTTGCAAACATTACTACACAAATTACGAACATGCAGTCTAAACATTGTTAAAAATATGCTACTGAACTAAATGCATAGGCATTAGCGTAAAAAGTGTGTACGAATCCTTAGCGTACTGTTGACTCGCGATTGCGTCATACGCACGCACGCGGCTAGGCAGTCCATTTAAGGTAGAAAAGTAAGGTGCTCACTGTTAGCTATCCAGCTAAGTGCATAATTTACTAAAAACACCATACAATAAGTGCATAATAGGACACATTGCAGAACCTGTAAAAGAATACACACAATGGGCTAAAGTGTTTGAACATTGTTGAACCTGTAAAAACGTTATTGCTAAAATACAGCAAAGACATAATTATGCAAACATTTTAGTGCAATCAATTTGCAAGAATAATAGGCTCAGTTATACGTTTGAGTCTCTCCTAATGGCTGCTTGGTATAAAAGACTAGAACAGAGTCCAAAATTCAATAGCAATCCGCATGAGGTAATTTTGTAATCCAAACAGGTAACGTGTAATCCACATGGATAATATAAAATAGCAGCAAAAAGAGAACCCTTTTTGCAAAGCGGGCTCCCAAATAACCTGAGAAGGGGGGGGGGAAGGAAAATAGGCGCGCTTAGGCGCAACTGGGAATTTTCTGCAGAATGGGGAGGGGGAGTCCTGACAAACCATGTCCATCTAGGTGAGAGTCAAACAGGTGGCAATAAAAACAACATAAACTAAAAACAAGTGCCAACTGGCTCTCAGGTGCAGTCCATGTTGTGGCTCCCATAGATCCTCCAGAGGTGTCAAATCAGCCAGTAGAAGGGTTCCTCAGATGAGGGACCTAAAGTCCTCCTCACTGGAACTGCGACTGAATGACATCATAGGACGCTCCTGCCTCCTGTAGGCCAAGCTGGCTGCTGTGGTTGAGCTCCACTGCCCTCTTCTGCCAGAAGTCAGACTTGACCGGGTCCGGGTTGTTGTCACACTTATGAGCGCTGCAGCCACTTGCGCCTTCCCTTTTCTGGATACTCCTGCCAGGACAGCAGGGGTAAGGACTTCTAACTGCAGAGGTTGAGGCAAGGTTGCACCCACGGAAGAACCGTCACCTCCCATGGCTGCTGCATCCTTCATTTTCCAGGGTAGTTGGCATTGGATCACCGTGGACTGGAAAGTAAAGGATGATGTCGTCAGCTGACCCAGCTGAAAGAACTGTGATGGTGGTGGTGGTGGCAATCCAGGGATCAGAGGCTCCGGCTGTGGCTGTGGCTGTGGGTTCTCCCTGAAATGGAGGGTGCCATCTGGTGACTCCTTTAGGCAGTGCACGCGTCCTTCGCCTGGTGCTTCCTCCGGCAAAACTTCTGGTGCTGATGCAGGTACCAGGGGCTTAGACAATAAGGTAACCCCAGTAGCAAAGGGGCCTTTCAGGGATGCCATGGGGGTATATTCTACCTGATTCCCCGCATATAGGCTGTGATGGGGTTGGGGCAGGTACGGCCGTTTCACTGACCTGCGGCCCACAAAGTACTCCTTGCCGTCCTCGTCATCCGCAAGGAAGCCACAGCCTCACTCTACTCAAAACCAAAGGACGGTTCCCTTACACCGCTCCTGTGTAGGGTCTCCCGGCCTCGGATGGTCCAGTACTTGGATGACCCAGTCCTCCACCGCATTCTTGTAGTCCCATAGGGTTTGGGCGTGGGCCGTCACTGATGCAGGCACAATGGGATTCTGCCGCATGGAAGGTGTTGTTGTTCTCCTCCTGGGCGGCGGATTGGACGCTCCAGATGCCTCCGCCGCACCAGCCGGCACAGCGAATATCTAGTCAGGAGCCAGTGGGATTCTCTTGGCCAATTGTGACACTATGATCTCCTCTGAACTGGACGGTGGTTCGGGTAACTTGCTACCAAACACCATCTCTCCCCACTTTGGTCGCAGTTGCTACCAAACACCATCTCTCCCCACTTTGGTTGCAGTTGCTTTGCCATGCTGTGGTATCTTGTTCACCGCTGACTTGGAACTGAAGAGGAGATGGGAGTAATGAGGGAGGAGTCTTCACTCCCTATACGTGCAAATAGTTAGTTCCCGGTGGGCTGGCTAGTTTTTCCCGCTTCTGAGGGGGGTGTATCTTCCCTTTCCCACTCTTGAGGGGGTGTATCATCATATTCCCACTTCTAGGGACCGCGGGTGGGGGGGGTGGAGGGAGAAGAATGCGTACATAGCGTACGTAGCGTACGTAGCGTTAGTGTTTAAAATTTTAAGAACATTTGCGAATAATACGAAGCAAATCTGAATAAATCCGGATTCGATTTGGAGTAGGAAAAATAGAGGATTCGATATGGAGAAATCTACGAAGCGGCGAATAGATTCGCTCATCTCTATTGAGGACAGTCAGCAGCTACTGCCCAGCCAGATTTAGAGGAGAGATCCACTGCTTCCTCCTGTAGGTGTGCAAGTAGCAATGATGACAGTTGTGTGGGAGCAGGAGTTGTGAGAAGTTAGAGATGTGACCATGAGACTGGTGAGGGTGACAAAAGTGAGGAGCAGACAGTAATAGATGATGATGTAATCGATCGCACGGGTAAAATGGGTGAAGAGGGGGCTTCATCATCATTATCAGGGGTGAGGGTACCAGCTTGCCCCATAGACAGTGGCAGGGTGGCAGTGTGCAGATGAGCCATAAGGGTGTGAGCATGGCCGTGAGCAAGCAGGGGGGCAGCAGTGTGATATCTGGAGAAAAACATACGCTGGGTAGAACATCTGTTACTCAGGAGCCTACCTGTCTGTAAACGACTAGCAGTGCATGGCTTCAGAGAGGCAGAGGTAGGCAGTCATGGGGGTAAAATTCTCTACTTGCAGGAGGACGTCAGAGTGGCCGTATGCAGAATCTGTGGGTAGAAGGTGAAGCACGGCCAGGGTGCCAATGTTGGCACCACAACCTGTGCCAACTCATGGAGTGTCACCATAAAGTGGCCTGGGAAAACTGTGGTGCTAATGTAGTGGTACAGCCTGACATAGCAACCACTGCATCTCAAAATGGCATGCACCCCTTCTCAGCAGTCAAGGTTCCACCACCTCAACAGAAGGGAACTTTGTTTCCTTCCCATCGTCTACTATTTCTGATGTTCCTCCTCATACCTCTTGTGATGCATTTCGCCAGCAATCGATCACTGAGGTGATTGCAAAAAGACAACAGTATGTGTGCACTCATTCAACAGCGCAGAAGCTGAACATGCTCCTGGAAAAGTTGCTGGTACTACAGTCACTCCCTTTCCATATGGTTGACTCTGACCATGGCTTGTGTCAAGCCGTGGAGAGTCCCAAGCCTTCATTACTTCTCTAGAAAAAGCTGTTCCAGCCCTGCACATGTATGTTGAGCAGAAGGCGGTCCAGTCCTTGAGCCTGTCGGTGTCTGGTACAGTTCACAGTGCCACCAACATGTAGAGCTATAACTGTGGTCAAAGACAATATATGTCCCTTATGGCTAATAGTCCCTTGTGCAAATGGCCAGATACATGCTGAGTCCCTTGCGTAGTGATAGCCACATTATCAACATTTGGCAGAGGGATGATTACTGGCTGTCCATGATGTTAGACCCTTGCTGAGAGGGATGATAAACTCACCTACCATAAATACATCCTATGTAGTCAGTTTATCGCTGCCTATGTGCGCCATCGCACATATTTCACAAAAGTCTGACTGGGTGCTCCTCTGCCAGCAGCAAGACATATAGCAGAACCTGAACCAGCAGGTAGTGGCATACTTGGACTGCACTCTGTCACCCCAGATGCAAGATCCCTTGGACTACTGGGCATCCAAACTTGAATTGTGGCTGTAACTGCCTAGTGTGCCCTGGACAAGCTTTCCTGCTCAATGAGTAGTGTGGCATCAGAGCTAATGTTTAGTGCGACAGGTGGCATAGTTACCCCAAGGAGAACTCGTCTTTCAACACAAAATATTGACAGAATAAACTTTATAAAAATGAATCAAGAGTGGATCAGCCTAGATTTCCACACACAGCTGTGCCTGATGCATCAGACTAGATAATTCTGGCGGTATTGTTCTGACTGCAGCAGGCTGCCACACGAAAACATTGTAAAAATGGCCCATTACTTCTGAACATGTGCTACTGCCCCTATTCTGATGCTGCCACCCGCTTGATGCCACACCCCTGCTGTCTCTGCTGCCATCATCTCCTACTGCCACCATCTTCTGATGTTGCTGTCACTGCTGTTGCCCCCCACATCCCCACTCTGTGACTGGGCCACTGTGTTGACTCCTCATGCTATTGCAACCAATACCACTCTGTGGCTGGGCCACTGTGTTGACTCCTCATGCTGTTACTACCCTCCTCAATATGTGACTGGGCCACTGTGTTAACTCCTCATGCTGTTACTACCCTCCTCAATATGTGACTGGGCCACTGTGTTGACTACTCATGCTGTTTCCACCCACACCAGTCTGTTCTGGGTACACCAGTGTCCCTGTTTGGCCTTGTTGACATGACACTTTATTTTACCATTACCCTGCTCTGTCAGAAGAACCAAAAAATGAAAAACACAATGGATCCTGTCTTTGGAGCATCCATAAGGCCTCTCACATGGTCAGTATTTTGCATCAAGATTTGATCATAATTTAGAAGACAAAAGCAGGAGTGGGTCCAAAACACAGAAGGTATAGGCAAATATTTCATTAACATGTCATCTCTCTGTCAACAATACTGATCAAATACTGATGCAAAGGACCAAATGCTGACCGTGTGATAGAGGCCATCCTCCATGCAAGACTTCTTTTCGATTTGAGTAAAAGCCTATATCTCACGGTCAGTATTTTGCATCAGGAGTTGCACATTATTTGGAAGCCAAAAGCAAGAGTGGGTCCAAAACACAGAAGACATGCAAATATTTCCTTCATGTGTCATCTCTTTTTTGGACCTACTCCTGTTTTTGCCTTACTAATACTGATCAATTATTGACCAAATACTGAACATTGAAAGTGGATACTCAAAAGACAGGATCCAATTTCTTGGGGTTGTTCTTCTGAAGGATCAGAAGAAGGGAAAAATAAACATTGATGTCAACACAAACTTACTGCTGACATAAGCCACTCTGTTATGGGGCAAAAATTGTATTAGTAGGTAACAGAACAGGTTATCTAGCAATCTATGTAGAAACAGCAGACAGTGTAAAATGAGACCGCTCTTTCACTCTATAGTAGAATAAGTGGGTAACGCAGTACCTTATTTATCAATCAATGTGGACACCCCACAAACAGTGAAATTAGACCACTATTTCACATTTTAGAAGAATCGGTGGCTAAAAGGTTAACTATCAATCTATCCATAAACAACAGATGGTGTAAAAAGAGACCTATTTTCCACTCTATAGCAGAATCTTGGGACACTGCACAGTTAAGTACATTGTTAAATACCTGATGCACGCATTGACTTTTAAGGCTGAGTTCAAACTTCAGTTATTTGGTCAGTTAATTCCAGCAGTTACTATATGGCAAGCCAAAATCAGGAGCCAGTCCTACTTGCAGGTAAGGTATCATAAAAAGATCTGCACCTGTTCTGTGTTTTGGACCCATAACTGACCAAATAAGTGAGGTGTGAACTGAGCCAAATACTGATGCACGCCAATGCACACATTCATATACTGTATGTAACCTGCCTGTCATACTGACGCACAGTACCAGAAAGGACTAGCTATGCATGTTGCTGCAATGCACAGTGATATACACCGAGATACACACTACCTGAAGGCCGGGATATAGCTGATTTTACCCGCTTAATGACAAATTAATTCAGAACAAATCGATTTTTTCTGAAAATTCGGCAACGCATCCAAATTGGATTTTTCAAAAATTCATTCATCTCTATATGACATCATCAAACTATAAGTACACAGGTGATCTCACTGACATTCAAAATGTCACTATAATTTAATTACATTATAATTACTACATTTTATATATTTGATGTCCGTCTAATTAAAGTTTATACTGAAAATCTGAAATATCTTTCACATCTTAGTCAACGATGGCTATAAGTATTCCAAGATATTTTTGTAGCCCAACTTTCCAAGGTTATAATCATCCATATGTTTTTCTTTTATACTTAATGGGAAATCCTTTTAATCAGTTTCAGCTTTGAGATTAGAATAAAATTTAATTTGTGCTGTCACTTAAAGCTTAAATCTGGCATTTCTAGGAGACCATTTTTTAATTTTAGCTGTGTATCAATATACAATAGAAACATTTTACATTTTCAAAATAAAAAAGAACATTTTGTCGCGTTGGGATCTATGGTTTGAGAAAAACAGATTGAAAAATATTGTCACAGTTAAGGAGGTTATAATAACCATGTTTCATTTTTTTTACGTTTATTGTTTTGCATAAAATAACTTTATTATTATGCAGTGCTGATTTTAGCTTGTTCTGGGAGATAACAAGCACAAGAAGTAGCAGAACTGTATAAAACTAGCTTGATCTTAAATATTCAGTCTACAAAATAAAGTTTTATCATCCAAACATATTCAGAAATGTTGTAGATGATTTTGAGAAATATTAAGGTATAACTTATTTTTTTTTACCTCTTACCATCCATTCTATTTAAATCATCCATACACTTAAATATCTTACTTAAAGATATCATGTAATGATACATTATAGGCTAGGACATGAATCAATAACATATATGTAAGTAATAGTAGTATTGGAACAGATGTCATACTCAGTATATAGCAGGGCTGGCCAACCTGAGGCTCCCCAGCTGTTGTAAAACTACAACTCCCACCATGCCCTGCTGTAGGATGATAGCTGTAGGCAGACTGGGCATGCTGGGAGTTGTAGTTTTGCAACAGCTGGAGAGCCGCAGGTTGGCCAGCCCTGGTATATAGCATATAGGTGATGGATGGTTTAACTTGGTTGATTAAATTATTTATTTGGTTGCAGAGGTAAATGAGGGGCAAATAAGTAAAGTAATGGGACTTAGAAAGCAAAACTACCACTGAAACTAGAAAAACTTTTAGGGCCTAAGGTGTCAAAAGGCAATGTTATGCATAGTTATGAGGTTTTGGCTGTACTATGTCTTTGAAAATGAAATACAAAATATTGTCCATAGCATAAATTATAAGACCTCTTATATAGATAGGTAATCCATTATCAGTTTACTCCTGTTGTGAGGGGAATGGGTTATCTAGAGGATAAGCCTCATGATACTAGTATGTGTAGAACTGTTATAACATTATGACAGCTCTGTTGTTCTCTTAATATGCCCATAGAACAGTATTGTAGTGATATGTGTGATATTCTAATTAAATCATTATGTTCTGACCGAAAAAGTTAAGCAAGGTTGTTTTTTTGTGATGTAAGGCCAAACATATAGCCAAGACAGCAAGCTGAATACATGCAATGCAAAAATCCAAAAAAGATACACCATTGTGCTAAGATGTATGTAAACAATGTAGATTACTTTGTATTACATTACTGTTGTAGTTACTGTACTGATGAGGCAACTTCATCAAATGGCCTTGGCCAACATGTACATAGGAATGGCAGGATGCAGCCATATATTCTGCTGTAATTAAAATAAAAAACAAAAACAAAAAAAAAAAACATGTTTGTACAGATGGTAGGGGTGCGTGGTCAAAATAGAAACAAACACACCCTGTATACATCACATAGTACATTGAACAAATTGAAGCAAATATGCAGGTGCACACTTTTGCGGCTGCAATGCAAAAAGAAAGCATAGCACTCGTCCATCTATCCAAGGTTGTTTTTAATTAGAGCAGAACATAGCTGGATCCTACATCCAATAAAGGAGTGAGAAAGAAAAAGTTAGCAGTAAAAGAATAACATCTTTTGGTTTGACGATTATATAATCAATTCAGGAGGGGAATTGCAAACATTATCCTTTTCAAGCTAGAGGGGTTTCTTGTTATTTATTAGATATTGAGAATGAACACTACAATGTATCTCATGGATTTTCTATATTTTCATATTTTTTAAAGGTTACTGTAAATGAAAAGGTTCAGTTTTATAGCGGATTGCCAAGGGGTAGCATTCAAATAGTTAATAACAGGTGCCCTGCTTGACTGATTAAAATATGCCCTCAAAATATCTGTTATGAAGCTCACTTCAATAAATTGCCCCTATACTAGTACTCAAACAAAACAATTATGATATTTTCATCTTCCTGCAGACCACAGGTTTGTTTAAACTACAGACCCAATGTAATCAGGCAGCATGAACATTGGAAGAAGGGACTAAAAACCTAGAAATAATGGTATTTTAGCTAGTGGCATTGAGATAACTGGTGGATGGGGAGGTATCACCAAGGACAACTAGGATCTTGCTGCTAGTGGCAGCAAGGCAGCTGGAAGGTAGAGAAGAACTTAGTGGCTAGAAAGGTGGTGGAGAGCCACCATCAGGAATAATGAGGCACCTGATGGTGGGGATGTGCTATTAAGGGAAGCAAGACACCTTGTTGACAATGAGGCGACACCAGGGCCAGGAGTCTCCTGGTTCCTAGAGAGGCTCCATGAGGTGCAAGAAAGCACCATCATGGCTAATGAAGTGCCAGGTGGGAAGACACATTTAGCAAGTTAAATGATAAGTGGAGAGGCATCTGAAGGATGTGTAAGCTACATCAGGGCAGTGAGGAAATTTTTTTTTTAGCTATTTATGCTAATTTTGGTCTAGAGAATGCTGGCAGAGAAACAGGAAGATTAATGGTAGTAGGGTTTCAGAAGTGATAAAATGAGGCTACTCGTTTGGGGGTACAAACAAATTCTATGAGGGTTGCAATTTAAGCCTAATTGTGGTTCTGTGGTTTCAGAAGTGATAAAATGAGCCTACTCGTTTGGGGGTACAAACAAATTCTATAAGGGTTGCAATTTAAGCCTAATTGTGGTTCTGTGGTTTATCACCCCTTTAGGGCAGGTTCACATCAGTGTTACAAATGATGGATTAAAACGGAATGCCTCTAAAGGTTTTCGTTTTGAATTCCATCTTACACATTCCGTTATTTTCTGCTATGACCATTAGAGATGAGCAAATCGAATCCCACGAAGTGGAATTTGATCCAAATTTCAGGATAAATTCGATTCGCCTAGAAGCCGAATTTCCGCATGCTTCGTGTCAGCGAATCAATTTAACCTGAAATAGTGTAAAAAACAAAAAAATCCATACTTACCTCCTCCATTTGCTCACAACGGGCTTCCAGCCGCCATCTTGATTGAAGATCTCGGCCAAAATCCTGTGTGTGGTGACGTCACCAGATCTTCAAGCAAGATGGCGGTGGCCGGCCCGTTGTGAGCAAATGGAGGAGGTAAGTATGATTTTATTTATTTTTTATGTTAATTTTACACTTTTTTTGCACTCAAATGCCGCAATCATGTATGCCGAAGCAAATTTTTTTGTAAATCAACCGAATCGAACTTTTGAAACGTTCGCTCATCTCTAATAACCATATTATAATGAAAAACAATAACCGAATTCATAACACTGATGTAAACTTATATACAAATAACTAGACTGCCCTCTTCAACCCTGCCAACAAATCTCTGATTTCATTATCCCTGTCTGGAAATCCATGTATGTATTTAGGCTCGATTTGGTTCCACATAATGAGTGTTGTGCAGCTACAGAAACCCACTTCTGAAGACTATTATTTAGGCTGTGACTGGGCAACTGCCATGATTATAAAACAAGACCAAGATTGCAGCACTTGACACTATACATCACCATTTACAACCCATAGAAATGTGTCCCAGTGAGAACTACATATATAGTACCTGCAGGTTTCACTCCCAGTCTCATTTCCAAAGACTATGAAGGTCATTTACTACCCAGAAGTACTCCATTTCAGGCACAGATTGCAGCCCTAAGATCCTTTGCGCCGCAATCTGTGACTTTTCCCTGCTCACGTCAAGGCTAAAAAACTTTTACCATTTTCTGTGCCTGGTTTAGGCATAGGAAGCTGTCTTACATTTAGAAGCGGTGGACGGTGCCTCTGCATAACTCCTGTGGATCCACCCCCAGCTATAGGGGTTATTAAGACCAGCATCTAAAACACTGGTCTTAAAAAATGACCCCCTATACCTCTCGATATAGCTCAGCTAGCACTGCAATCTTGATCTGGTTTAAAAACGTAGATTGGCAGATTTTAAGAAAGACCACAGAGCATGATATATGAAGGGTTGAAGCAGTCCTTCACCCAGGGGTGTTGCTAGGCGTTTAGATTCGGGGCCTGGGCTACAGATTTCAAGCACATTGACCCAAACCTGTATCAGGCAACTTTATGTCTTCACTGCTCTGCCACAGTGTGGGCATGTAGGTAACTCATTAAACTTTCAGGCAGAAGCTCCCTAAAGCACCCAGTTGAAGTTTAATGAAACCAGCCTGCAGCCCCACGTTGGTGGCTCAGTATGACAGCATGAAGTAGGGCTTGTGCTTATCCCTGCCCCAAAGTCAGGCCTAGCAGCCCAAGGATCACATAACAGAAAGGATTAGCTGATTCCAGGGCCTCTGCTATTCCTGTCTGCTCTCCAGTGCTGGAGTGTGAAAGGACTTTTGTGAGTGGCCTCTGCAAAGCCAACAGCAGCCAGTACAAGCCCAACAACAGCCAGTACCAGCCCAGCAGCAGCCAGTGCCAGCGAATGGAGCAAAGAGAAGTACTGGCACTAAAGAAAAACTTCCTGTAAGTCATCCATGTATGTTTATGGGATCTGTCTGTGTAACACAGTATATACTCATCAAGCAGCTCTGCATATACTATGATTGAAGGAAGTGCATATATAGAGTCAGTGGGGGCTATGTATATACTGTGAGTCAAGGAGCTGTGTATATACAATCAGTGAGGATCTGTGTATCTGTTAACAGAGAGATTTGTATATACAGTCAGTAGGGAGCTATGTGTATACTGTGAGAAGAGGAGATATGTACATACAGTCATTGGGGAGCTGTGTATATATGGTGAGCAGAGGAGATGTGTATATACTGTGTCTGGCAATGTTGCTGGCACCCATGAGGGCAATCTGGCTAATATTTATAGGGTAATTTGGCTGTCATTATTCTGATGTACTTTGTGTTCCATTGTGGCATGTGGTTCTGTTGTGGTTAGTATGCTGTAGTATTATCTTCTCAAGACAAGCTGCCACCCAGATCCATCTCCGTACAGTATTTAATGTATGGGCTCTGCCAAGGTCCAATCTCCGAAGTCTCTCGAAACTTCAGTGAATAACTTCAGACATTAATTATTCAACTTAAAAGCAAGTTTAAAACTGGGATCCAAAGTTGGCTTTGGTACCTACTGGTACCTGAGTGCCGAAGCCACCTTTGAATCCTAGTTTTAAAATTGTTGGTTCAGTACCTTGGAACCTCCCACTCCGTACAGTATTAAAGTGAAGTTTTATGAGGATCTACTTCGGATGAAGCATCCGAAGTCAATTCGCTCATCCCTAATCACTATACTGTAGCTGGGAAACGTATCTGAATGGCAAGGAATTGACAAATAGGTGTGCAGGAGAAGAAGAGAGCTACAGCGGATAATTGTATGCCTGGCGCAAAGTGGCCAAGAATAAGAGGAAATACACAGAGGAAAGAGAAGATTGTCATTTTCCTTTCACACTCGGCACCTCATTGCTACTTGTTACATCCATTTGTCTAATTATTTTGCCAAGTTTGATTCTGGGACAGTTTTATGGTGAAATGGCAGCAATGAACACAGAGAGGAAACAACACACACACAAGCTAAAAAGTATTTTTTTTTTTTATTTATGTATTTTTAGAATAATTTTCATTCATCTTTCTTCTTGGCTTACCATAGAAATACATTTTTTTTTTAACAAATCTCTTTTTATTAATTTTCAAAGAAATAATATAGTACAAACATGTATCATCATCCATAGGCACACATTTAAAGGTACAGCATTTAACGATGACACGTATAACAACACGTTTAATGAAGGGAGAAGAGGGGTAAGGAGAGAGATAGAAAAAAGGGGGGGAGGGGTAAGGGAAGGAATGGTTGTGTGGATGAAGGAATGGGAATGGGGGAAGGAACGACAGGTGTTCGCCTTGCCTTCACTCCTCAATTGCACATTTAGAGGAGTGAATTACCAAGGCAATAAGTATGGTAAATTAAATACAAAATAATCTTGAAACCCTCGAAGTGTGAATGAGATTTGCAAATAAACAAAAGTGATATCGAGGTAGTAGTGGTTGTCTACTCGCCAATCTGGAACTTCATCTTCTTGATATAACTATAATATGCAATATAATATATATATATATACTATATATATATAGCCCAACAACAGCCAGTACCAGCCCAGCAGCAGCCAGTGCCAGCGAATGGAGCAAAGAGAAGTACTGGCACTAAAGAAAAGCTTCCTGTAAGTCATCCATGTATGTTTATGGGATCTGTCTGTGTAACACAGTATATACTCATCAAGCAGCTCTGCATATACTATGATTGAAGGAAGTGCATATATAGAGTCAGTGGGGGCTATGTATATACTGTGAGTCAAGGAGCTGTGTATATACAATCAGTGAGGATCTGTGTATCTGTTAACAGAGAGATTTGTATATACAGTCAGTAGGGAGCTATGTGTATACTGTGAGAAGAGGAGATATGTACATACAGTCATTGGGGAGCTGTGTATATATGGTGAGCAGAGGAGATGTGTATATACTGTGTCTGGCAATGTTGCTGGCACCCATGAGGGCAATCTGGCTAATATTTATAGGGTAATTTGGCTGTCATTATTCTGATGTACTTTGTGTTCCATTGTGGCATGTGGTTCTGTTGTGGTTAGTATGCTGTAGTATTATCTTCTCAAGACAAGCTGCCACCCAGATCCATCTCCGTACAGTATTTAATGTATGGGCTCTGCCAAGGTCCAATCTCCGAAGTCTCTCGAAACTTCAGTGAATAACTTCAGACATTAATTATTCAACTTAAAAGCAAGTTTAAAACTGGGATCCAAAGTTGGCTTTGGTACCTACTGGTACCTGAGTGCCTAAGCCACCTTTGAATCCTAGTTTTAAAATTGTTGGTTCAGTACCTTGGAACCTCCCACTCCGTACAGTATTAAAGTGAAGTTTTATGAGGATCTACTTCGGATGAAGCATCCGAAGTCAATTCGCTCATCCCTAATCACTATACTGTAGCTGGGAAACGTATCTGAATGGCAAGGAATTGACAAATAGGTGTGCAGGAGAAGAAGAGAGCTACAGCGGATAATTGTATGCCTGGCGCAAAGTGGCCAAGAATAAGAGGAAATACACAGAGGAAAGAGAAGATTGTCATTTTCCTTTCACACTCGGCACCTCATTGCTACTTGTTACATCCATTTGTCTAATTATTTTGCCAAGTTTGATTCTGGGACAGTTTTATGGTGAAATGGCAGCAATGAACACAGAGAGGAAACAACACACACACAAGCTAAAAAGTATTTTTTTTTTTATTTATGTATTTTTAGAATAATTTTCATTCATCTTTCTTCTTGGCTTACCATAGAAATACATTTTTTTTAACAAATCTCTTTTTATTAATTTTCAAAGAAATAATATAGTACAAACATGTATCATCATCCATAGGCACACATTTAAAGGTACAGCATTTAACGATGACACGTATAACAACACGTTTAATGAAGGGAGAAGAGGGGTAAGGAGAGAGATAGAAAAAAGGGGGGGAGGGGTAAGGGAAGGAATGGTTGTGTGGATGAAGGAATGGGAATGGGGGAAGGAACGACAGGTGTTCGCCTTGCCTTCACTCCTCAATTGCACATTTAGAGGAGTGAATTACCAAGGCAATAAGTATGGTAAATTAAATACAAAATAATCTTGAAACCCTTGAAGTGTGAATGAGATTTGCAAATAAACAAAAGTGATATCGAGGTAGTAGTGGTTGTCTACTCTCCAATCTGGAACTTCATCTTCTTGATATAACTATAATATGCAATATAATATATATATATATACTATATATATATACACGGCCACATATCTGCATCTTACAACTCTAAAGTCAAGAGGTGACATCTTGGGTAGCGCTTACTTCAAAGAAATAAGGGTTGAAATAAAATGAGCAGCATTGGTTATAAAAACATCCCAATACAGTCATGTCGAGGTGATATTCTGGTATATTAATATCAATATTTTATTGAATAAAGCTTGAAAGACCTATAGGTGAGGAAGAAATAGAGTTTTGCATGTCTATCAGGCATTTTCCTGAGATTGGTAGTATGTTTTCCAAGGTGACCATAATTTCATGAATTGGGAATGTCTTCTATTTGCCCAACTTGCTAATTCTTCTAAAAGGTAAAGTTGATCTACCTTGTTCCTCCACTGGGAAACAGTCGGTGGAGTGTTACTCAACCAGTTCAATGGAATTAGGAGTCTAGCGGCCTGAACTAGCAGTGTGGGCAAATCTGAGTGTCTTGGACTCCACGTATCAGAGGGTAGCCATAAAAGAACTGATTGCGGAGTTAATTTGATAGCTGTTTTACAGATATCATTGATATGTTTCTCAATTTGAGACCAATATGGTTTGATCAGCTGGCAGTGCCACATTAAGTGGCCTAATGAGCCTTCTCCTTGGGAACACCTCCAACATACACATAGAAATACATTTATCCTCATTTTCTTTTTCAGCTATCTAGCTATACGGTCTTAAACATATAGTGCTTGAGCTGATTAATGAGTTATGCATAATTGGTGCTATTAAGGAAGTTATACATGATTCATATTTTCCAGTTAAACTATAAGGTATATTTCCTTGTTTTAATGGATAATTTTATGTGACAGCTTGATAGACATGCAAAATACTGTTATATTAGACATCTACATGCACCTCATGGCGCTAGTTATTAACATTATAAGCAAAAAAAGGCACATAGTGTAAAACATAAAGCTTAAAACATGCCGTTTAACTTGTCAAGGAATGCTTGTACCGGAGTTGTATGGGGGTTACATTTAAGAGGTCTATATAGTTAAAGGGGTTATCCCACGAATAATGTAAAAAATGAAAATCAGACATCATATAGTCCATGACAATACCTTTCTAACAAAGCTAGAACCAGCCCTGTACCTCACATGGACCCAGAGATCTCCCCATTCATTGATCTGCTAGCTTTATATCAAGCTGACAGCTCAAGGGGAGTGTCTTTTCTGCTGCAGCTAAGGAGGCGTGTCTCAGCTCTGCCTATCACAGCTCAGTAGGCAGTTAAAAGTTGAAACTGAGCATGTGCGGCCTGCTCAGTGAATAGGTCAAAGAAATAAGAAATTAAGTGGTCCTATACAGATACATGTTACTGAATAACTCAGTAGCTATACAAAATTTTTTATGACATGCAATTACAAAAGTATTCAGATCCAGGTGCTGGTTTGAAAACTGTTGAATATTTTTCGTGAGACAACCCCTTTAAATTGCAATTCATGCTTGCCCTCTGCAATGACTATTTCAGTAAACATAGGATGAAAGAGTATCATGACATGATGACTGGACGAACAGAAGAAGATGAGAGACGAGCAAATCAATCCGTTATAGAGGGGTTTTTCCAGGTATTTTAAGCTGCTTCAACTCTGGTAGAATCAATTTGCACCTGAATCTTTTGCAAGTCGAACAAATCAGATCAAAATTATTTTTGGGAAATTCACCCCTCTGTAACGGAGAATTTGCTCTAAAATAGTTTCACTGATATTAAACTACTGCAGTCTATGATCGAACAATCGCATGTTCAAGTCCCCTAGGGAAACTAAAAAAGAAAGAGTTGAAAAATTTAAATAGCTCTTTCTCAGTTTTACATAAAAAAACGATAAACCAGTAAACATAATCAGTATCACAGCATCTGAAAATATTAGAGCTATTAAAATACAGTATAAAGGAATTTAACCTGCACAGTGAATCCCATGATGTGAAATAATCAATCACCATTCTTATCACATTTTATTCAGTTTTTTTAAGGTGTCTATACGTTCTAAATAACTAATCATCTAAGCATCTACAGTACATATGTGTTTTGAAAAGGTAGGTGGGAGAAAGCCACTGCCAGACACATCATGCTTAAGTTGACCATACATTTTGGATTGCATTTGCTTGACCGCTAGTTATTCTCCTTGACACTATATACAGTGGGGGAAAAAAGTATTTAGTCAGCCACCAATTGTGCAAGTTCTCCCACTTAAAAAGATGAGAGAGGCCTATAATTGACATAAAACAAAAAAAAAAAACAAATCCAGAAAATCACATTGTCTGATTTTTAAAGAATTTATTTGCAAATTATGATGCAAAATATGTATTTGGTCAATAACAAAAGTTCATCTCAATACTTTGTTATATATCCTTTGTTGGCAATGACAGAGGTCAAAGTGTTTTCTATAAGTCTTCACAAGGTTGGCACACACTGTTGCTGGTATGTTGGCCCATTCCTCCATGCAGATCTCCTCTAGAGCAGTGATGTTTTGGGGCTGTCGCTGGGCAACACGTTCTTTCAACTCCCTCCAAAGGTTTTCTATGGGTTTGAGATCTGGAGACTGGCTAGGCCACTCCAGCTACAAAAAAAAAAAAACACTGTGGAGCCTCATTTAAGAGTCTCAACACAGCAATCCAAAGTGCAAAGCTCCCTGGGTAACAGTAATATGCAAAATAACTGTGGAGCCTCAGTTATGGGTCTACAACACAGTGAAAGCCAGATATCCCTCAAAGGAAGGAAAACCAAGCAAAAGCTTTGCACTTTGGATTGCTGTGTTGAGACTCTTAAATGAGGCTCCATGGTGTTTTTTTTGTAGCTGGTCTCCCTGAGATCAGCTATTGTTTTGTTTTGTTTGAGATTGTGGACAGATGTCTTTTATACTGATAACAAGTTCAAACTGGTGTCATTACTACAGGTAATGAGTGTGAGCCTCTTAAAGAAGAAGTTACAGGTCTGTGAGAGCCAGAAATCTTGTTTGTTTGTAGGTGACCAAATACTTATTTTCCACCATAATTTGCAAAAAAAAATCTTTAAAAATGTGATTTTCTGGATTTGTTTTCTCATTTTGTCTCTCATAGTTGAGGTTTACCTATGATGTCAATTACAGGCCTCTCTCATCTTTTTAAGTGGGAGAACTTGCACAATTAGTGGCTGACTAAATACTTTTCCCCCCCACTGTATATTGTATGTATGCTCAGCTATCAGTTCTGAATGGCAAAAGGGGAACCACCACTGCCAGACACCTCTGGCGGTAGCTTATTACCCCTAAAAATCCAACAACCCGATCCTTCTTTTCCCAGAAATTGTCTGTTGGGAAAGGTCAGGGCAGCCTCATTCATTTTACATGGTAGGCTGGTCCCACAAAAATACAATGAGTTTGGCCAACAATAGTCTAAAGTATATGGCCAACTTTATTGTTATCAGCTTGCCTGGAAAAATAATTAGATCTTACTAAATACTTGGGTGTGGATGGAAATTTATTAAACCATGCACTCCAGAATTCTGGCTTTAAAAAAAGTCTCAAATAGGGTGTTCAGACTTGTTGGGCTTATTTCTACACAATGATCATTGAACCAATACCTAGAGAATAATCTTATTTGTACACAACCCTTGAGACGTTTTGCATGCACACTAATTTTTAAAAGGGGATGGTAATGTGGACATAATTAGCCTGTCAAGCTCATTTAAGCCAGATTTATTAACTAACCCTTTTTAAAAGGTCAACAAAAAATTGTCTCAGACTTACACCAGTGAAGGCTTAGTTTAGAAAGTAACGTCTTAAGAAAGAAATGTTAGAAAGAAATCTCACATCTCCCGTAAGTGACAAGTGTCTTTTCCTGATTTGCTTATTCATGGCTGTATGAAAGTCTAGCCTACAGATTCTTTATATAGTTCCTTTCTGAGAAAAGAAGCCGTGTCAGACAAATATTTCTGTATACTAGAAGGAATGAAGAGCCATCTCCTCATTTTATCACACTTTCAATGCTTTATTGTACCATTGTACTTCCAGACACTGTTCCTTTTGACAAAGAAAGTCTCTGTTGAAAGGCAGTCTAAATACTTCACGAATATAACATCTATCTTCAGGAATCAATGTATTACTCTGTAACTGAATCTTTCAGATACCGGACGTTCACTTAAATAAACTACAATAACTTTTTTCTGTAGTTTTTAGGTTTTATACCCATCATTATTTTTCTCGATTTCGGCTTACAAAATATTAACAGTAGATGTAATGAAAACCTGCTGTTCGATTTCCCCCCCCCCCATTTGCAATAATATAAGAGGAACATACTGAAATAGGAAATACCGTTAAAACAAAATTATAGCTATCCTTAATGCTAGAATCTGTACTAATATTATACCAACAACTATAGGAGACAAGGATTAAGGTTGATTTTGAAATATGAACATCTTTCATGATACAGAGGTACAGTTTGGGCCTATAGAAGTCAATAGGGCCAATGTATTAAGACTGGCGTGTACTGACCAATTCTAAAAGGGAACCTGTCACCATGAAAATGCAGTGCGGTCTGCCAGCAGCATGTTATAGAGCAGGAGGAGCTGAACAGATTAATATATAGTTTTATAGGACAACAATCAATAAAACTTATTCTTTTAAACTAGTGAGGACCAAATTGGTTTGTCCTGCTTTGGACAAACCTGATTCGTTCATCATATGATCTGCACTGAGATCTGTACTGACACTGTGTAACAATGTTAAAATGTATTCTTTATGATTAGGCCAGATTAATATGGCTGCCAGTCTTTCGAGACCATCTTAATCTCAGGCATGTGCCATTACTGTGAGTAGTAGCACATGTGCAAGTATAATTCATTACAAACCTGAACCCAGATTTGTTATGATTGTGACACGTCCAGGATTTAGATTCGCAATGAAGTATATTCACACATGAGCTGGTACTCACAGTAACTGCACATACGTGAGATTAAGAACATCTTAATATGGCCTCATAGCAAAGAATTGTAATCTTTTTCATCAGTATACCATTACTATATCAGTAATCATCACTATACAAGCAGTCTCTCGGCCACAGTATAAAAATATGATGAATTTATCAGGTTTGTCAGTAACGGGGCAAATCGATTCGCTCATGACTAATTTAAACCTCTCTTCTTTCTATGCTTATGTGTCATGTGTGTGGTCCTACTCAGTCATTGACAGCTTCCTTTCATGTTTAGTCATGCAAAATGACCTGTCAGTCATGGATAGGACCGTCCACATGACAGAAAGAGCAGTCCTATGACCTAAGACCGTCCTATGCACAGAAAGAGCAGTGGTTTAAATGTATACATTTTTTACCAAATATTTTCTTATAAAACTATATATACCAATCAACTCCTCATGCTCTATAACATGCTGACTGCAGATTACACTACATTTCCATGATGATAGGTTCCCTTTACCCCTTATATGCACCACAACGTAGAGTTACTTCTTGGTGCAGTGCAAAGTGTATGGAGCGGGCACTGGACCACTATAACTGGGATCAGAGATTAAACTGATCCCGCTTTAGTAACCCCTCAGATGCCGCGGTCAATAGTGACCATGGCATATGAGTGGCTAACAGAGGGAGGAGGCTCTCTCAGTCCTCAATCAGAGACCCAGTGGCAAAATTGCAGGGCTCTTATCAGTAGGCGTGACAGTCTGGGACCTTAAGAAAGTTCCCAGGGCTGTCATGGCTAACTGCATGAAAAGCCTGGATGAGACACGGCTTCTTAGGCAGAGTTTTAGAATCCCATAGACTGCAATGGTATTCTAGACTAAAAAGTACAAAAAAGTAAAAAACACAAATATAATAAAAATGAACATTACTGCATCTGAAAATATCTGATCTATTTATAACAAATTTAAAAATATCTTTCCTGTGTGGTATACAATGCAATGGAAAAAAAATCCATGATTACCATTTGTTGGTCATCTCCTCCACCCTCCCAAAAAGATTAAATAAAAAGTAATGAAAAAGTCACATGCAACCAAATGATACCAATAAAATCTACAGTTTACCCTGCAAAAGGCAAGCCCTAACAGCTCTGTAGACAGAAATATAAAGAAATTATGGCTGCCAAAATATGATGATGCAAAGGGAAAAAAATGTTTTTTTTCCAAATATTAATATTTTTTTAAGTAATACAACTAGAGATGAGCGAGCACTAAAATGCTCGGGTGCTCGTTATTCGAGTCGAACCTTTCCCGATGCTCGGGTGCTCGTTTCGAATAACGAACCCCATTGAAGTCAATGGGAGACTCGAGCATTTTTTGCAGGGGACCGGGGCTCTGCCTAGGGAAGGCTGGGTGAAAACCTGGAAACCTCAGAAAATGATGGAAACACCACGGAAATGGACAGGAAACAGCAGGGGCAGCATGTAGGGATGCCTCTGAGGCTCCCTAATTGCACCATTTTTTCTAAATCTGGCCAATAGTCTGGGGATGACCCCAAGGTAATTTTCTGGGAAACGGTAATGGTGACCCACTTAAAAATGCTGCCTGACCACCTGGCGGTGAACCCCTGATTGTCTGTCTGTCAATAAGACTGCAGTGTAAAGCATGGTGGTGAGCCTCAGTAATAAGATTGCAGTGTAAAGCATGGTGGTGAGCCTCAGTATGACTTTTTGGATGGAGATTGCATGTGGTCACGTACTCCCTGGAACCCCGTAGTCACCCCTTCTCTGATGTTCTACCCCAGAACATTCTCTGCCCAAATTCGCAAGACCTTTTGCTGTCTCCGTGTGCTGACAGTGGGGATTTACCAGTGTTGTCTGAGGAGGTTGTGGACAATGGCGAGACACAGGTGTCGGGGGGTGAGGTAGTTGTATGGGAAGAAAGTTACATTGGGGACTCCTTTGGGGGACTTTCTCATGATGGGACAGATTCAATTGTGTTTAGAAAGGCTGATGGGCTTCCGTCAGCACTGTGCGTATAGAACCCCATGGCCTTTCATAAAAATAGTCTGGGGATGACCCCAAGGCAATTTTCAGGGACACGGTAATGGTGACCCACTTAAAAATGCTGCCTGACAACCTGGCGGTGAACCCCTGATTGTCTGTCTTTCAATAAGATTGCAGTGTAAAGCATGGTGTTGAGCCTCAGTAATAAGATTGCAGTGTAAAGCATGGTGGTGAGCCTCAGTATGACTTTTTGGATGGAGATTGCATGTGGTCACGTACTCCCTGGAACCCCGTAGTCACCCCTTCTCTGATGTGCTAC
Source organism: Rhinella marina (assembly GCA_900303285.1). Lineage (NCBI taxonomy): Eukaryota > Metazoa > Chordata > Amphibia > Anura > Bufonidae > Rhinella > Rhinella marina. Next base: position 20,473 of record ONZH01028097.1, on the reverse strand, counting down.
CCCAGAACATTCTCTGCCCCAATTCGCAAGACCTTTTGCTGTCTCCGTGTGCTGACAGTGGGGATTTACCAGTGTTGTCTGAGGAGGTGGTGGACAATGGCGAGACACAGGTGTCGGGGGGTAAGGTAGTTGTATGGGAAGCAAGTTACATTGGGGACTCCTTGGGGGGACTTTCCCATGATGGGACAGATTCAATTGTGTTTAGAAAGGCTGATGGGCTTCCGTCAGCACTGTGTGTATAGAACCCAATGGCCTTTCATAAAAATAGTCTGGCGATGACCCCAAGGCAATTTTCAGGGACACGGTAATGGTGACCCACTTAAAAATGCTGCCTGACAACCTGGCGGTGAACCCCTGATTGTCTGTCTTTCAATAAGATTGCAGTGTAAAGCATGGTGGTGAGCCTCAGTAATAAGATTGCAGTGTAAAGCATGGTGGTGAGCCTCAGTATGACTTTTTGGATGGAGATTGCATGTGGTCACGTACTCCCTGGAACGCCGTAGTCACCCCTTCTCTGATGTGCTACCCCAGAACATTCTCTGCCCCAATTCGCAAGACCTTTTGCTGTCTCCGTGTGCTGACAGTGGGGATTTACCAGTGTTGTCTGAGGAGGTGGTGGACAATGGCGAGACACAGGTGTCGGGGGGTGAGGTAGTTGTATGGGAAGCAAGTTACATTGGGGACTCCTTGGGGGGACTTTCTCATGATGGGACAGATTCAACTTGGGTGGATCAGGCACAGGAACAAATCAAATTGTTTTTTTTTTGTGTTTATTTAACTTTTATTTAGCACAAATAACCACAGAGATATTTATTCATTCCCTTCGCTGCGCAGTCTGGCATTGGGGTTCGTCACTTTGATGGCGAGCTGTGCCGCTCTCTCCACAATGGTCTTTCAGTTCTTTGAGGAGACGTTGTGGGCGATTTCTGCACAGAAGGACTCGTTGCTCATCAACAGAACCTCGAGCTCCTTGACATTGTGGACCAGGAATTTGCGGAACCCTGTGGGCAGCATGTGTTTGGTCTTCTTGTTGCTACCGTATCCAATGTTGGGCAATATAGATACGGAGGTAATATTATTTTTCACACCTATCCCAAAAAAAAAAATTTACGCAGTTTGCGCAAATAAAACTGGAAACTGGAACTGGAGAGAGGGCCTGTAGGTGGACCTCCGGAAAAATTGTTTGGACAGAGGGCTTGTAGGTGGACCTCCGGAAAAATTGTTTGGACAGAGGGCCTGTAGGTGGACCTCCGGAAAAATTGTTTGAAGAAAGGGCCTGTAAGTGGACCTCCGGAAAAATTGTTTGAAAAGAAGGCCTGTAGGGGGCCCTCCTGAAAAATTGTGGTAAAAGAGTGCCAGTTGGACCTCTGAAAAATGGCGTTCTTTTGGTCAGCGTTAGGCAAAGACGATATGGAGGAGTAGAGAAGAGGAATCAGATACATAAGTAATGTTAATCTTTAGCTGCTTTCCCCCGGAGATTTGAATTCCGGTGAAATCCAGGCTTTGTTCATTTTAATAAGGCGTGTACGCTTATCGGTGATGACGCCACCAGCTGCAGTGAATACCCGCTCTTACAGCACGCTAGCGGCAGGGCAGGCCAGCACATCCAAGGCGTACAGCGCCAGTTCACGCCACGTGTCCAGCTTTGAAACCCAGTAGTTGTATGGAGCAGAGTGATCACGCAGGACATTGGTATGGTCAGCTAGGTACTCCCTTACCATCTTTCTGTACAGCTCCCCCTACTCTGCCTAGACTGGGGACAGGTGACAGTGTCTTGCTTGGGTGACATAAAAGTGGCAAAGGCCTTGGAGAGCGTTCCCCTGCCAGTGCTGGACAAGCTGCCTGCTCGCCTCCTCTCCCCCGCTACTTGGCCCACAGAACCATGCCCTCTGCCGCTAGTGGCGTCAGATGGGAAGGATTGTTTCAGCTTGTGCACCAGGGCCTGTTGATATCTATTCACTCTCATACTCCTTTCCTCTGCAGGGATGAGAGTGGAAAGGTTCTGCTTGTACCGTGGGTCCAGGAGAGTGAACACCCAGTAATCGGTGTTTGAAAAAATTCTTCTAACGCGAGGGTCACGGGATAGGCAGCCTAACATGAAGTCTGCCATGTGCGCCAGAGTCCCAACACGCAAGAATTCCCTCTCCTCACTGGCCTGACTCTCCATTTCCTCCTCCTCCTCCTCCAAGTCCTCCTCTTCAGCCCATTCACGCTGAAGAGTTAAGAAGGACTGAGCATTACCCTCTTCTGTCTCGCTAACATTCTCCTCCTCTTCCTCCTCATCCTCATCCCCCTCCTCCAATACGTGCTGAGAAACAGAGCGGAGGGTGCTCTGGCTATCAAGCGACGTATCTTCTTCCCCCATCTCCTGTGACAAGCGCAAAGCTTCTGACTTCATGCTGAGCAGTGAGTTTTTCAACAGGCAAAGCAGTGGGATGGTGAGGCTGATAATGGCGGCATCGCCGCTGACCATCTGTGTTGACTCCTCAAAGTTGCTCAACACCTGACAGATATCAGACATCCACGTCCACTCCTCATTGTAGACTTGAATAAGCTGACTGACCTGACTACCAGTTCTGGTGGAAGTTGACATCTGGCAGTCTACAATCGCTCTGCGCTGCTGGTAAACTCTGGATAACATGTTTAATGTTGAATTCCATCTCGTGGGCACGTTGCACAACAGTCGGTGAGCGGGCAGTTGTATGCGGTGCAGAGCTGCCCTAAGAGTGGCAGCATCTGTGGTCGACTTGCGGAAATGCGCACAGATGCGGCGCACCTTGGTGAGCAAATCAGACAGATTGGGGTATGTCTTGAGGAACCGCTGAACTATTAGATTGAACACGTGGGCCAGGCATGGCACATGTGTCAGCCTGCCGAGTTGCAGAGCCGCCACCAGGTTACGCCTGTTGTCACACACAACCATGCCTGGCTTGAAGTTCAGCGGTGCCAGCCACAGATCGGTCTGCGCCGTGATGCCCTGTAACAGCTCTTGGGCGGTGTGCCTTTTGTCACCTAAGCTCAGCAGTTTGAGCACCGCCTGCTGGCGCTTACCCACGGCACTGCTGCTGCGCCTAGAGCTACCGACTGAAGGCGCCGTGCCCACAGATGGTAATTCGGAGGAGGAGGGGTCAGAGGAGGAGGCATAGTACGTCTGAGAGACCGTGACCGAGGTAGGCCCCGCAATCCTCGGTGTGGGCAGTACATGAGTGGCCCCAGGGTCAGTCTCGGTCCCAGCCTCCACCAAGTTAACCCAATGTGCCGTCAGTGAGATGTAGTGTCCCTGCCCGGCAGCACTTGTCCACGTGTCCGTGGTTAGGTGGACCTTCTCAGAAACAGCATTGGTCAGGGCATGGAGGATGTTCTCTGACACGTGCTGGTGTAGGGCTGGGACGGCACATCGGGAAAAATAGTGGCGGCTGGGGACAGAATATCGAGGGGCAGCCACCGCCATGAGATTGCGAAAGGCCTCGGTCTCTACCAACCTATAGGGCAGCATCTCCAGGCTCAGCAATTTGGAGATGTGGACGTTGAGGGCTTGGGCATGTGGGTGGAACTGTATTTCCTCTTGCGCTCCAGCGTCTGCTGTAAAGACAGCTGAACGCTGCGCTGGGACACATTGGTGGACACTGTGGAGGATCGTGGAGGCGAAGGTGTGGTTTTCCGGCGGGAGGCGCTCGTGCCGGGGTCCTGGGCAGGGGGTTGACTAGCAGAGGCAGCGAGTAACACAGGGGAAGGAGCAGTGGTGTGACCCGCAGGAGGCGGTGAACGGCCTTGGTTCCATTAAGTGGGGTGTTTAGCACTCATATGCCTGTGCATGCTGGTGGTGGTTAGGCTAGTAGTGGTGGCACACCACAGTCCATCGGTCATCCTCACTTTCTTTAAAGAACCTCCAGACTTGCGAACATCTAGGCCTCGCCACGGGAGCTTCACTACGTGAAACAGTTGCTGCTGATGCACCAGCTCTGGCCCTGCTTATCCCTCTGGCCACACCACTGCCTCTTCCAACCCTTTCTGGTGCAGCACTCGCCTCCACCTCAGAGGCACTGTCTTCACTCGGCTTATCAACCCAGCTTGGGTCAGTCACCTCGTCATCCTCCGATTCCTCAGTCTGCTCCCCCCCTTGGACTTCCTACCCTGACAACAACTTCATCACTGTCTGACAACCGTGTCTCCTCATCGTCCGACACCTCTTGACAAACTTCTTCCACTAACTCAACATTGTCATCATCATGATCATCACCCACAGACTGCCACAGTTGGAAAACTTGGGCATCGGGAATGACGTACAGAAAGTGTCACCTGGACAGAAAATACGGATTGGAGTGAGTGGACAGCTGAACTGTGACACACAGAATGGTTCCACACTGCTGTGTGAAATGGATTTGTATCACTGAGATATAACATTAAAAAAAAGGGGATTATATATGGCGATAGCTGCACTACTAGTGCCAGCCAGCCAGCCAAGCCAGGAGACAAAAAAAATGTCTTGTAGCCCTTAGAAGGGCTGTTGGGTTCTTTGTGGGTGATTCCTGTCTAACAGAGAACTAAATGCAGGCCCTAACGACATCCAAACAGCATCTGAGCCGAGCACCGTGGTTAGTTACTAGCATATTCCAGGGTCACCTGATTAGGCCTGCCAACCCCTGCTATCGACATGTAAGGGCCCCACGTGATGCTGGGTGTACCGCAGAGTCTCCTGGCTTGTGAGTGGTTGCGTTTTTAGGCGCCAAAAATGCACGATGCGGAAGTTGCCATTTCCTCGAGCATGGCGAGATACTCGTCCGAGCAGCGAGCATTTACGAGTACCCTAATACTCGAACGAGCACCAAGCTCGGACGAGTATGCTCGCTCATCTCTAAATACAACATTAGAAAAATATATACGTTTGGTAACGCCATAATCATGCTGACCTGCACAATCATCATGTCATTTTTATTGCACAGTGAATGTAATAAAAAATAAAAAACAGTACCCAAAAAACTTTGACCAAATTGCCATTTTTTTCCAATTTCACCAAAGAATTTTCTTCTCATTTCCAATACAAGCTATGGGAAAATAAGCAATGCCATTAAAAATGCAAATTGTCCCACAAATTGTCCCTCACATGGCTATGTGTACAGAAAGAAAATATAGCTCTTGGAAAGCAGGGAAGAAGCAAAAAAAATAAAAGATAGAAATGGGCTGTGCCCCGAAAGGGTTGTGGCAGATGGTGTGCTGGGAAATCTATTAAGAGATACCTTACCTGTGCACCTAAAACTGAAATCTATGGCCCTGGCCCTGATTTGTCGACAGGGGACAATTTGAAGATTGTGTTTAAATTTGTCTCTATTTCTATAAAGGTAAAGGCCTGTGAGCCAAATTTATGAAAGTGGCACAAATTTAACACAGATGATCAAATTCTGACTTATTTTCACTTTTCACAGCTACAGCAGGTCAGGAGTGGCGAGAAGTTGAGACAATTTTATGAGACAGCCCCTATGATAAATAAAGCAAAAAAAAAAACAATGTGCTCCATAGAAACACCCACAAACAGCTGGATTTCTGAAGTTGGCTTAGCACAAGCAAAACATAACATCTGCCTGTCATAGACAATTGATAAATGTGTCTTGGAAGTAAAATAACAGAAAAGTTGCAATTTACTCCTAATAAAGACCAAACCAGTTTAATAAATCAGTGCCTATGTATCTAGATTTTAGGTGAATTTTATGCCTTTTTCTAGTATCAACAATGATAAATCTGTCAGACCGTGTAGGCCTGAACCTTCGTTACCCCACTTTTTAGAAAAAGTGGAAAGTCAGAATTTTTGCACAAAGTGAGGATTACCTACAGAAACTTGCAACTTTTTTATACTCCAGAATCCTGTAAAATGTTAATAAATTCCCCAACAGGAATGCAGCAATACAGTCCATACAGACCAGAGGTTGTATGTCACCGTAATATGTAAGAGTCCTTACTCTGTTTTCTTACCTGCAATATCCAAAATAAACTGTTTGACTGTAGAGTTCCACATTTTGCAGCTCTTAGCAGCAGTCTAACTATTTAGTGATATGAGTATAAATACGAGAAAATATATCACTCTTTCCAGAAAGTACAATAACCTTTTCGGGTTACCCAGATAAAAAATGCAAAGTAATGAAGGAAAAGAAAAAGGTGTGTGTAATGTCTAGACACCAAATACCTTCTCATGACACTCCAACTCTTTTGTAGTACAGCTTGCAATAATTATTTCAACTGGAAAAAAAACTATTGTCTTTCAGAAACTGAGCCAAGTAATGCCAGTGACTCACACTGTAATTCTGGCCTTGCTTTTTAATGTATCTACATGCTTTATTGCAGTTTCTAGTGATGAGCGAAGTATTGTAAAATTCAATTCTGCTGCTTCGCCAAATTTTACAAAAAAATTAGCTTTGTGACTAATTATTTTGTCACAAAGCACATTTCTTTGTAAATAGTGGGTGAAATCACAGGGAGCCGCGATTGTGCTGTCATTGAACCCCTCAGATAATACAATAATAACAATAATAATATAGTGTAAAATAACAAAATAAATAAATTAAATCATTCTCACCTCATACATTTGATCGTGACGAGTCAGCCACTACCATCTTGATTGAAGATGTAGCCAGTGATGATGTCATGTCGGCCAGCTTGATGATGTCATATGTCACCACACACAGGATTTCATGCGAGATCTTAAATCAGGATGGCGGCTGATTTTTATTTTCCCATTCAGGGAAAATCGATTTGGTAACACAAAGCACTAGGAAATTCAGCTTTGCGGCAAATCAAATTTTCCCAGTTTTATTTTTTATGCACTTCATCTCATTTAGATACTACAGTGAAAAATAGTTTAATCAAACACCTAGGCCCAGAGCGCAATATTCATTAGCACAAAACACACAGGGCGACATTTATCAAAGACTGGCATTTTATGCTAGCCTTTGAAATCTTCTGCTCTGCTGGATTGTGGGACTAAATTATGATGAGGCGCAGGCCTTGTCATAAATTATGCACACCCCCGGCTGGCCATGTACCAGAATGAAATCTACTGCAGTTCTGAACTGCAATAGATTTCTGTCTTCATTTGCACCAGAATACAGGTGCAAATGAAGATAAATGTGGCATGCCCCCTTTTCAGACAGCAATGAGGGTGGCACAAAAATGACACTTTTCACAAGTGGCTTTTAAAAAGTCTCAACCAAGCAGTTTGTGACTTTTTCCACCACTTTTCTGGTGCAGGGAGATGATAACTCTCCCCCACAGTTTATAATGTGATCAAGGGGGGGGGACGGGAATATAAAGTGGGCCTGGAAAAAAGTGTTCCCATGTTGTAGGTTGGTCCAAATTGTCAGAAGGCTGGACCAAGACAAGTGAACAGGACCAGCAAACATGGCCATACTGTTGTTCTTTCCACAGATGGGGTCAAGATGCTGGCAAGTGGGCAATGGCAAGCTATGTCTCACAGGATGTGAGAGAGACAATGTAAGAGGTGAGGAAGAGCAAACAACAGGAGAATCTAGAATCGAGGCCAGATCAATGTATAGTGTAGTCTATGGATTTGTCTAGGGCTTTGACTCACTTGACCACACTCCAGTTCACTACACCACATACAACTACATATTAGAAAGCAGGTTCTACCACATCACACATCTGGGACAGGCAAGGCGGCTCTGTGGTTACGGCAGCGTGGGAAAGACAGAAGAGAAGGAGGCAGAGAAAACACAGGAAGGTTTGTCACTGGTCATTCTTATTAGCACTGCCTCTGTACTGCAACTGCCACACAATGAACATCCTCATGCTTGTCCGTATGGGACCCCTCCTCACTTGCAGCCATCACACCCTATCTCCCGATTGGTGGGTAGTCACCTTACTTGACATGTCCCCATATATGTCAAGAATCAAAACCTCCTCTCAGGTCTGGTCATATCCGTAGCAATCTCATCTCAAACCACTGTGACACTGGTGGCCTTTGCTTCAAAACCAAGGCTGGGGCGTACTTGGATATGGTCTGTGGCCCAGGTCTAGGCTTTGTGCACCCCTGGCCAGCATCTAGTACTCTTTTTACAGTTAATCATGCCTTACAACACCTTTTGACCTTTCCTTGCAGATACAATTGAGATAACGTATAGGCAGCAGATAATAAACTGATTATGAAGTTCTACTTATAACAAAGTGTTATCTTATACTTCAATTTTAACCCTTAAATATTAAAATACTTGAGATGTATTATGGCTACATTTAATGCTTCAAATCAGTATTATAAAAGCTTCTTTCTTGGTGACCGGTGCTCTAGGATGCATAAATTTCATGTGACTGTGTGTGCAGAAAGAAAGGCCCAAGTGGCCCAATTTGCATAACAAGCTTGTTAAACAACAGATAAACTAAAAAAAGGTAATTGCTCTGAGATTAAAAGTCCCTATTTTTTCACGAATAATTTTATCTTCCATTTATCGCTTGACCTCGATTACTGCATATATTATATGTGTCCATTATATGTTTGTATGGAAGCAAACAGCTCTAAACAAAGACCAATGTTTTGATCTATTAAGGGCCCTTAAAGAAAGTAAGGTAAGCATGTGGAAGATACAAGTGGTCTCATCTTCTCTCATCTTATTGTTTAGGCATCTTATTAAGATTTATACCCAACAACTAAAACCGATATTTTAGATTGTGAGTGCTGTGCTCCACTGCATTTATAGTCTATGGATGTCTATCTATTTGGGAAAACGATGAACAATAGGGATGAGCAAATAAAACTTTGTTCTAATACCAAAGTACCTCTTGGAACTGAACCCGAGTTCGGAAAATGTTTCTTTACAGTAAAAATGAATTTATGAAGTTATTACGTGAAGTAACTTTGCCAATACATTCTAATACTGTACAGAGCTCCTGCTCCGTACAGTATTAGAACAAAGTTTTATGCGAATCAACTTCGGATGTTTTATCCGAAGTCGATTCGCTCATCCCCTGAACACCCTACATGACTTACATAGTAAAGCAATCATCTGGACCAACACCAGAATTGAAATTAGGAACAAACTGTAAGAACATACTTCATTAGCAAAGCCCCAAATATAGACTCTCAGTCAATATTTAGGTTCTAAATGCTAAAGTCATGCCACACCCTTCCTGTATGGATGTCTTCCATGAGCACAGCAGTAAAAGATGACATGATATAATTATATAGAGTGAAATCAGCCTATACAACAAATGAAACAGGATTTTTAGCTTTTGCCAAAAGATTCAAATCATTCCGGTTTAGGGAATATATACACTAGTTTTGGTAAAGAGACATGAAGGAGATCCAGCATCCGAATAACAAATATCCAAGGCTTTATTGAGCTCTCATTAAAAATCTAGTAGACAAATACAGGTCACCACTTATGTATTTAATGATATTATACTCTTTAATTACTGCTTTTATTTAGTGGAAGCACCAAGAAGGTGCATGCAACCCACCATTATTTCAATTGTTTTGAAATTGCCTATAAGTAACTTCATTAGTTTATTCTCATCTTAGACATTCATGGTATATCCTCAAAGGTGCAATGCCCCCATTTGCAGATTCAAATTGGACATTTTTCCTACATTGAACCTTCTACATTGAAGTCTATGGGTGTTACTGTACATAAAGAATTTTGTGCTGCTTGTAGGGCTCTGTCTGCATTTCGCAAAGGGTACAGTAGCCTCTACATTAGTATGTGAAGGACAAACAATACCAGAAAAATGGTAAATTTTACCTAATAATTTTAGTGATAGATTATCAGATTATACCTTTTTCACTAGTATCAATTAGAGATGAGCGAATCATTCAAAGTTTTATTCGCCAAACATTCGTCGAACTTTTCATAAGATTCGTATATTCTACGAATATATTTGACGAACCTGCATACAAATAATACATTATTATGTGGCGTTTTGCAAACATTCGTGCACTAATAACGAACATTCAGTTTTAAAAGGTACGCAACTTCTTTGAACACGTTCGCATGAGCGTATAAATTGTGTACGAAAATGACGGACTTTGCTGGAGAGGAATGGTGGAGCAGAAGGAATGCTCTGAGTCTGACCCCTGGCTACATATGGATACTGTATCAGCAGATGACAGCAGATCATCCGGTTGAGACTGAGATGAGCGTGCCATCCACTCCACTATCTCATCCACTTTCTCCTCCACTACAATTTTGCGCCTTGGTGGGTTAGCCTGGTGGAACACCGGCCAAGTATTGCGAATACTACAAGTAGAAACTCCGGCTACAGGTCCTTTGGCACTGCTGCCCTGTGCCACCTTCTCCTTTTTTTTAGAGCTTGAGGTCTCACTGGAACTGGACCCCTTTTGCTTATTCATTCCAGAATTTTTTCACTTGACTCTGTGGCCCTGCAGCTGGTCTTTGTCTTTGTCCCAGTCTCTCTCCCTGTCTCTCCCCCTATCTCTCTCCCTGTCTCTCTCTCCCTGCCCGATTAATTACTAGCCCTGTACTTGCTTTGCAGTATCCTTGATGTGTAATATGGATTCCCCGTACAATCACACCCCAATTTCAACAACACAGGTCTCAGTATTTAGGAACTTCACACAGAGTGCTTCTGCTCGTCTCAGCAGTCGCAGCAGAAGTGATGCGTCACTGGCTTACCGAGCCTGAGCCAATCAGAGCAAGCCCTACCCACTAGGTCAGGTGACCACTTTCTTCCCGGGCTTTTGCACACAAATAATGAACTAACAGTAAAAGTTTGCTAAGTAATTGAATTTGTACGCAACAGCGCATAGAGTAACTTATACGTAGCATTAGCGTACAATTTATCAGACAAGTACGCTATGAATGCATAGAAAGTCTTAGGAACATTTTCAAATCTTAACAGAGCAAATCTCCAAATATTCGGATTTGCTTCGCAGCTGAAAATTTCCAAGATTCGATACGAATACAGATGAGCGAGGACTAAAATGCGCGGGTGCTCGTTATTCGAGTCAAATTTTTCCGGATGCTCGGGTGCTCGTTTCGAATAACGAACCCCATTGAAGTCAATGGGAGACTCAAGCATTTTTTTCAGGGCACCAAAGCTCTGCATAGGGAACATTGCGTGAAAACCTGGAAACCTCAGAAAATGTTGGAAACACCACGGACATGGACAGGAAACAGCAGGGGCAGCATGCATGGATGCCTCTGAGGCTGCCGAATCGTACCATTACGCCAAATTCTGGTCAACAGCTTGGTGGTGACCCTCAAGACAATTGTGCTGACCCAGACCAAGATGGGCAAGGCACATGCACTGGCACATGTTAGGAAAGCACCCAACTAGGTGCAACGAAGGTCCATCGCCGCCTGCGGGTGACACCACTGCTCATGCTGGCACTGCTGTCCTATCCCCCGCCCCACGATGCAGGCATAAGCGTCTCCCTCTCTGCACCCACCCAGTAGTCCACAGAGTACACAAAGTTCTCCCAGCACAGTGCCCAGCTCTCCCCATCCCAGACGGGCAAAGACGCACCCACCACCCACCCACCCTGTCCACGGCAGACCTCCAAGCAAAGTGCCCAGCTTTCCTAATTCCAAATGGGCTAAGACTAGAGATGAGCGAGCACTAAAATGGTCGGGTGTTCGTTATTCGAGTCTAATTTTTCCCGATGCTCGGGTGCTCATTTTGAATAACGAACCCCATTGAAGTCAATGGGAGACTCAAGCATTTTTTGCAGGGGACCAAGGCTCTGCCTAGGGAAGGCTGGGTGAAAACATGGAAACCTCAGAAAATGATGGAAACACCACGGAAATGGACAGGAAATAGCAGGGGCAGCATGCATGGATGCTCAGGCAACAGCCTGGTAGTGACCCTCAAGGCAATTGTGCTCACCGAGACCATAAAAATTTATCGTGGACCTGTATGGCTGTGACTACAGAGTGACCGATTTACACTGCAGGAGCAGGCAAAGCACTTAAAAATTTATCGTGGCCTTGTATGGCTGTGACTACAAATTGACCGAGTTACAGTGTAGGAGCAGGCAAAGCACATAAAAATTTAGCGTGACCCTCTATGGCTGTGACTACAGAGTGACCGAGTTACAATGCAGGAGCAGGCGAAACACATAAAAATTTAGCATGACCCTGTATGGCTGTGACTACAGAGTGACCGAGTTACAGTGCAGGAGCAGGCGAAGCATATAAAAATTTATCGAGGCCCTGTATGGCTGTGACTACAGAGTGACCAAGTTACAGTGCAGGAACAGGCGAAGCACATAAAAATTTAGCGTGACCCTGTATGGCTGTGACTACAGAGTGACCGAGTTACAGTGCAGGAGCAGGCGAAGCACATAAAAATTTATCGTGGCCCTGTATGGCTATGACTACAGAGTGACCGAGTTACAGTGCAGGAGCAGGCGAAACACATAAAAATTTAGCGTGACCCTGTATGGCTGTGACTACAGAGTGACCGAGTTACAGTGCAGGAGCAGGCGAAGCATATAAAAATTTATCGAGGCCCTGTATGGCTGTGACTACAGAGTGACCAAGTTACAGTGCAGGAGCAGGCGAAGCACATAAAAATTTATTGAGGCCCTGTATGGCTGTGACTACAGAGTGACCGAGTTACAGTGCAGGAGCAGGCGAAGCACATAAAAATTTATTGTGGCCCTGTATGGCTGTGACTACAGAGTGACCGAGTTACAGTGCAGGAGCAGGCGAAGCACATAAAAATTTATCGAGGCCCTGTATGGCTGTGACAACAGAGTGACCGAGTTACAGTGCAGGAGCAGGCGAAGCACATAAAAATTTATCGTGACCCTGTATGGCGGCGGTGACAACAGAGTAATCGAGTTAGACTGAGGTAGCAGGTGAACCACCCAAAAATTTAGCCTGACACAGCATGGCGGTGACACCACCAATGCCTTTGTCCAACTGAGATTGCAGTCAAATGGCTGGATGTGAGCTTCCGAAAAAATTTTGGAGTGTCTGAAGTCGACCCTCCGAAAAAAAAAAAAAATTCTGTCTGTAGTTGATGCTCCTGAAAAATTGTTTTAGAGTGTCTGTAGTTGACGCTCGTGAAAAATTGTTTTAGAGTGTCTGTAGTTGACGCTCAGGAAAAATTGTTTGGAGAGAAACATTGTCTTAAAGAGTGCCAGTTGGCCCTCTAAAAAATTCCCTTTTGGGTCAGCGTTTGGCAATGAAGAGAAGGAGGAGGAGGAGGAGAAGAGGAGAGGAATCGAATACATAAGGAATCTTATTCTTTAGCTGCTTTTCCCGGAGGAGATTTGAATTCCGGTGAAATCCAGGCTTTGTTCATTTTAATAAGCGTCAGCCTGTCAGCACTATCAGTTGACAGGCGTGTACGCTTATCAGTGATGACGCCACCAGCTGCACTGAATACCCGCTCTGACAACACGCTAGCGGCAGGGCAGGCCAGCACCTCCAAGGCGTACAGCGCCAGTTCACGCCACGTGTCCAGCTTTGAAACCCAGTAGTTGTATGGAGCAGAGTGGTCACGCAGGACGTTGGTATGGTCAGCTAGGTACCCCCTCACCATCTTTCTGTACAACTCCCCCTACTCTGCCTAGACTGGGGACAGGTAACAGTGTCTTGCTGGTGTGACATAAAACTGGCAAAGGCCTTGGAAAGCGTTCCCCTGCCAGTGCTGGACAAGCTGCCTGCTCGCCTCCTCTCCCCCACTACTTGGCCCACAGAACCACGCCCTCTGCCGCTAGCGGCGTCAGATGGGAAGGATTGTTTCAGCTTGTGCACAAGCGCCTGTTGATATTGATTCACTCTCATACTCCTTTCCTCTACAGGGATGAGAGTGGAAAGGTTCTACTTGTACCGTGGGTCCAGGAGAGTGAACACCCAGTAATCGGTGTTTGAAAAAATGCTTCTAAGGCGAGGGTCACGGGATAGGCAGCCTAACATTAAGTCTGCCATGTGCGCCAAGTCCCAACACGCAAGAATTCCCTCTCCTCACTGGCCTGACTCTCCATTTCCTCCTCCTCCTCCAAGTCCTCCTCTTCAGCCCATTCACGCTGAAGAGTTAAGAAGGACTGAGCATTACCCTCTTCTGTCTCGCTAACATTCTCCTCCTCTTCCTCCTCATCCTCATCCCCCTCCTCCAATACGCGCTGAGAAACAGAGCGGAGGGTGCTCTGGCTATCAAGCGACGTATCTTCTTCCCCCATCTCCTGTGACAAGCGCAAAGCTTCTGACTTCATGCTGAGCAGTGAGTTTTTCAACAGGCAAAGCAGTGGGATGGTGAGGCTGATAATGGCGGCATCGCCGCTGACCATCTGTGTTGACTCCTCAAAGTTGCTCAACACCTGACAGATATCAGACATCCACGTCCACTCCTCATTGTAGACTTGAATAAGCTGACTGACCTGACTACCAGTTCTGGTGGAAGTTGACATCTGGCAGTCTACAATCGCTCTGCGCCGCTGGTAAACTCTGGATAACATGTTTAATGTCGAACTCCATCTCGTGGGCAAGTCGCACAACAGTCGGTGAGCTGGCAGTTGTAGGCGCCGCTGCGCTGCCCTGAGAGTGGCAGCATCTGTGGTTGACTTGCGGAAATGCGCACAGATGCGGCGCACCTTGGAGAGCAAATCTGACAAATTGGGGTATGTCTTGAGGAACCGCTGAACTATGAAATTGAACACGTGGGCCAGGCATGACACATCTGTCAGTCTGCCAAGTTGCAGAGCCGCCACCAGGTGACGCCCATTGTCACACATAACCATGCCTGGCTTGAGGTTCAGCGGTGCCAGCCACAGATCAGCTGCACCGTGATGCCCTGTAACAGCTCTTGGGCGGTGTGCCTTTTGTCACCTAAGCTCAGCAGTTTGAGCACCGCCTGCTGGCGCTTACCCATGGCACTGCTGCTGCACCTAGAGCTACAGACTGAAGGCGCCATGCCCATGGATCGTAATTCGGAGGAGGAGGAGGAGGGATTGGAGGAAGAGGCATATTACATCTGAGAAACTGTGACCGAGGTAGGCCCCGCAATCCTCGGTGTGGGCAGTACATGAGCGGCCCCAGGGTCAGACTCGGTCCCAGCCTCCACCAAGTTAACCCAATGTGCCGTCAGTGATATATAGTGTCCCTGCCCGGCAGCATTTGTCCACATGTCCGTGGTTAGGTGGACCTTATCACTAACCGCGTTGGTCAGGGCACAGATGATGTTCTCTGACACATGCTGGTGTAGAGCTGGGACGGCACATCGTAAAAAATAGTGGCGGCTGGGGAGCCAGTACCGAGGAACTACCAGTCTATAGGGCAGCATCTCCAGGCACAACAATTTGGAGATGTGGACATTTAGGGCTTGTGCATGTTTGTGGGCGGAATAGTATTTGCGCTTGCGCTCAAATGTCTGCTGCAAAGACAGCTAAATGCTGCGCTGGGACACATTGGTGGAGGTTGTGGAGGATCGTGGAGGTGAAGGGGTGGTTGTAGGGCGGGAGGCGCTCGTGCCGGGGTCCTGGGGGTTGACTCGCAAAGCCAGCATGTGACACAGGGGAAGGGGCAGTGGTGTTACCCGCAGGAGGTGGGTCGGGTGTTTAGCACTCATATGCCTACGCATGCTGGTAGTGGTTAGGCTGGTAGTGATGGCTCCCCTGCTGATCCTGGTGTGGCAAAGGTTGCACACCACAGTCCATCGTTCATCCTCACTTTCTTTAAAAAACCTCCAGACTTGCGAACATCTAGGCCTCGGCACGGGAGCTTGACTCCGTGAAACAGTTGCTGATTTACCTGCTCTGGCCCTACTTCTCCCTCTGGCTACCCTACTGCCTCTTCCAACCGTTTCTGGTGCTGCACTTGCCTCCCCCTCAGAAGCACTGTCTTGAGTTGGATTACCAACCCAGCTTGGGTCAGTCACCTCATCAGCCACCAGCTCTTCCTCCGATTCCTCACTCTGCTCCCCCCTCGGACTTACTGCCCTGACAACAACGTCACTGTCTGACAACTGTGGCTCATCATCATTATCATCCGACACCTCTTCACGCACTACTTGCACTAAGTCCACACTCTCGTCATCCACAGACTGTGAAAGTTCTAAATTTTGGGCATTGGGACAGAGCAACTGCTCAGGTTGCTGTTGAGCAGTGGTTTGTGTCTCTGGGTAGGGTCCTGAAAAGAGCTCCTGTGAGTATGCCTTATCTGAATCCACACTTTCCTTGGGGGGGCAGGCTGGGGGGCAGGAGGTTGAGCTGGAGGAGACAGAGGTCTACTCCCTTCGCTAGCGTGGGTGGACTACATGGAAGACTGGGTGGTGGATAAATTACTGGGCGCATTGTCCACTATCGACGTCATCACCTGTTCGCACTGTTGTGGTTTCAATAGTGGGGTACCACGTGAACCAGTAAGTTGCGAGATGAAGCTAGGGAGCGAAACTCTGCGGCGTTCCACTGCTCCCTCATCAACATGTACTGTGTCAACCTGCCCAGGACCAAGGCCTCTGCCCCCTACACTACTTGAACGCCCACGTCCACGCCCTCGTCCTCGACCCTTAACCTTTGGGTTCAACATTTTGTATGTTCACTGCACTGTATGATATATACAGTATATAGAGGAAAAACGTATATTTTCTACACTCCGGCTAGTGTGCAGCACATGACAGAATTTTGCACTGCACTGTATAATATATAACTGAGAGGAAAAAATTATATTTTCTATTTTCTACATTCCGGCTAGTGTGCAGCACACGACATAATTTTTCACTGCACTGTATAATATATTACTGAGAGGAAAAAATTATATTTTCTACACTCCGGCTAGTGTGCAGCACACAACAGAATTTTTCACTGCACTGTATAATATATAACTGAGAGGAAAAAATTATATTTTCTACACTCCGGCTAGTGTGCAGCACACGACACAATTTTGTACTGCACTGTATTATATATGACTGAGAGGAAAAATGTAGTCTTTAGACGGCGGCTATTGCACCGAAAACCACTCAATTTTTCACTGCACTGTAGGATATATAAAAAAACGTATTCCCTAGACTGACGCTACTGTACAGCACACTACATAATTGTTCACTGGACTGTAGTGTATAGAAATGACAGAAAGATGTATTCCCTAGACTGACGCTACTGTACAGTACACTACCTAATTGTTCACTGGACTGTAGTGTATTGAAATGACAGAAAAACGTATTTCCTAGACTGCACTACAGATCTCAGCAAGCCAAGGTACAGCAGCAGCAAAAATGAGTACTTTGGGCAATTTATTTTGGGTCTGTGTGGACCACGTGCTGTCCCTTCTGCCACCAGTCACTGTGTACAGTGTGCAGCCAAGATGGCGGTAGCTGCACTACAAGTCCCAGCCAGCAGCCTGGAGGAGACCAAAAAAAAGGTGCTTGTAGCCTTTAGATGGGCTGTTGGGTTCTTTGTGGGTGATTCCTGCCTAACCAACATCTAAATTCAGGCCCTAACACTCTCCCTGACAGACAGCAGCTCTATCCCTAATCTCATGCAGACGGCGTATGACGCAAGCAGCGCGGGACCAGATTCTTATATTCCCAAGTCATCTGATCTGGCCAGCCAATCCCTGCTATCAACTTGTAGGGGCCCCACGTGATGCTAGGAGGTACCAAAGACTCTCCTGCATGTTGATTGGCTGAAAAAAGGCAGCTAACATACAGGAAGAGGAAGATGCCATTTCCTCGAGGATCGCGATATGCTCGTCCGAGTAGCGAGCATATGAGAATACCCTAATGCTCGAACAAGCATCAAGCTCGGACGAGCATGTTTGCTCATCTCTAGCTAATACGTACACTGCAGCCACCTATTAGTCTCCACACGTGGGTGGGTGCAGAGCCTTTTAGTGCCCCTCAAGACAATGTTTGTGTGCCAGGGCCTGGTAGTAACCGTCCTTGAAGTTGTTGTTGGAGAGGCCGCTGGTGACCCTGAAGACAATTTTGGCTGACAGTGCAGTGGCAAGCCTCCAAAAAATCGTGGGTGAGAGCCTGGAGGTGACACTCAGAAATAAATGGTTTAAAAAAGCATGGTGGTGCACCCCTGAATGACAGTCTGTGACTGAGATTGCAGGTGAACCCCGCTAAAATTGTAGTCTAGCACACCTTGGTGGTGAACCCCTAAATTACAAAGTTTGACTGAGATTGCAGTTTACAGCATGGGGGTGAACCCCAGGATGACTTGTTAAGACTGAGATTGCAGTTTACAGCTTGGCGGTGAACCCCAGAGTGGCTTGTTTAGACTAACATAGCAGCTTAACCAACCAAAAATTTAGCCTGACACAGCATGGCGGTGACTACAGTTCAGTGAACAATTCTGTGGTGTGCGGTACAATAGCCGCAGTCTAGAAAAAATGTTTTTTCTATCACTTATATATACTACAGTCCAGTGAAAAATTGTGTGGTGTGCGTTACACTAGCTGGAGTCTAGAAAATATACGTTTTTTCTCTCAGTCATAAATACTACAGTGCAGTGAAAAATTCTGTCGTGTGCTGCACACTAGCCGGAGTCTAGAAAATATACCTTTTTTTTCTCAGTCATATATACTACAGTGCAGTAAAAAAATTCTGTCTTGTGCTGCACACTAGCCGGAGTCTAGAAAATATACGTTTTTTTCTCAGTCATATATACTACAGTGCAGTGAAAAATTCTGTCGTGTGCTGCACAGTAGCCGGAGTCTAGAAAATATACCTTTTTTCTCTCAGTCATATATCCTACAGTGCAGTGCAAAATTCTGTTGTGTGCTGCACACTAGCCGGAGTCTACAAAATATACGGTTTTTCTCTCAGTTATATATACTACAGTGCAGTGAAAAATTCTGTTGTGTGCTGCACACTAGCCGGAGTCTAGAAAATATACTTTTTTTTCTCTCAGTCATATATACTACAGTGCAGTGAAAAATTCGGTTGTGTGCTGCACACTAGCTGGAGTCTACAAAATATACATTTTTTCTCTCAGTTATATATCCTACAGTGCAGTGAAAAATTGTGTGGTGTGCGGTACACTAGCGACAGTCTAGAGAATACGTTTTTTCTCTCAGATACATTTAATACAGTCCAGTGAAAAATTCTGTGGTGTGTGGTACACTAGCCGCAGTCTAGAGAATACGTTTTTGGCCTCAGATATTAATTCTATAGTTTAGTGATTACACAAAAATGTTGAACCCTAGGGCTAAGGGTCGAGGACGTGGGCATCCAAGTGATGTAGGGGGGCAGATGCCGTGGTCCTGGGCAGGGTGACACAGTACCTGCTGATGAGGGAGCAGTGGAACGCCGCAGAGTTTCGCTCCCTAGCTTTATCTCGCAACTTACAGGGTCACGTGGTACATCACTATTGAAACCACAACAGTGCGAACAGGTGATAAAGTGGATAGCGGATAATGTGTCCAGTAATTTATCCACCACCCAGTCTTCCACACAGTCCACCCACTTTAGCCATGGGAGTAGACCTCTGGCTCCTCCAGCTCAACCTCCTTCCCCCCAGCCTGCCCCCCCATGGAAAATATGGATTCAGATCCGGCATACTCACAGGAACTCTTTTCAGGACCCTACCCAGAGACACAAACCACTGCTCAACAGCAACCTGAGCAGTTGCTCTGTCCCGATGCCCAAAATTTAGAACTTTCGAAGTCTGTGGGTGATGAGAGTGTGGACTTAGTGCAAGTAGTGCGTCAAGAGGTGTCAGATGATGATGATAAGACACGGTTGTCAGACCTTGACGTTGTTGTCAGGGCAGTAAGTCCGAGGGGGGAGCAGAGTGAGGAATCGGAGGAAGAGCTGGTGGATGATGAGGTGACTGACCCGAGCTTGGTTGGTTAGCCTAGTCAAGACAGTGCTTCAGATGGGGAGGGAAGTGCAGCACCAGAACAGGTTGGAGGAGGCAGTGGGGTGGCCAGAGGGAGAAGCAGGGCCAGAGCAAGTAGATCAGCATTTGTTTCACGGAGTGAAGCTCCCGTGCCGAGGCCTAGATGTTCGCAAGTCTGGAGGTTCTTTAAAGAAAGTGAGGATGACCAACGGACTGTGGTGTGCAACCTGTGCCACACCAGGATCAGCAGGGGAGCCACCACTACCAGCCTAATCACTACCAGCATACGCAGGCATATCAGTGCTAAACACACGACTCAATGGAACCAAGGCCGTTCACCTCCTGCGGATCACACCACTGCTCCTTCCCCTGTGTCACATGCTGGCTTTGCGAGTCAAACCCCCGCCCAGGACGCCGGCACGAGCGCCTCCCGCCCTACAACCACCCCTTCACCTCCACAATCATCCACTCCCTATACCAATGTATCCCAGCGCAGCGCTCAGCTGTCTTTGCATCAGACATTGGAGCGCAAGCGGAAACGCAATACAATTCCACCCACCTATATGCACAGGCCCTAAACGTCCACATTTTCAAACTGCTGAACCTGGAGATGCTGCGCTATAGACTGGTAGAGATTGAGGCTTTCCGCAACCTGATGGTGGTTGCTGTCCCTCAGTACTTGGTCCCCAGCCGCCACTATTTTTTACGATGTGCCGTCCCAGC